>JAPYZC010001557.1:0-21127 GCA_030522665.1 Ichneumoninae sp. A BG-2022a | reverse complement strand
ACTGCAAAAAAAAAAACCGCGAAATTAACGCACACATTCGCAAGACCGATTCACGAACGGAAGGAATAGATCTTACATCGGTGTCCTCCATTCCAGCAACGAGAATCCTTCGCGGTACCATCTCCCGCGCATGCCTACAATGCACCCTCCCCACGAATGAGTTACGCTCCAATCTATTTAACTCGCATACACAATTATTTATCGTAAAATGCATAAGTGCATTCCGCGTTCCTGGTCCGCGTCTCTCCGTCTCCCTTATCGGCGTCTTTCTCATCGGTATCTTGATCCCAAAGGCGAATTATAAGCGCGGCGCGAATACGTGCGCGCGCAGAAAGGACTCGCGTAAGGACCCGGCGCTCGGTCGCGCGCTCGCTTACGATCTGAAGATTCCTCGCTTGGAATTCCTAAAGGTCTTTTATTGTCGGGCGTCAACGAACGTATAAAGACTGAGCTCCTCGCTCTCTTCCTCACCCGCACGGCCGCCTCTGTCCCGACTCTTCGTCACTCTTCCCGATGTTATTTAGTGTAAACACACACACGCACACATGTGCAGTCACCGGTCCTCGCGCGCATGCGCGACACGCGGTACCTCGACGCGTTCTTTGTACCGGACGCGATTAAAAAGGAAATGCTGACGCGAGAGTGAACGGCGCGATCCTGATGCGTGTACGCGTACACACAATAACATTAAACGTTAAATACCGGTGCGAGAGTTAGTGCAAACCCGATTATTTATCGGGAGACAACATCGGTTGAACTCGACGGCACGGAGACTGATAATGAGCGGCGAGCGAGCCGATGCATCTGCGTCTCTGCATCGAGAATCGAAAACTCGATTTCACACACCGGTACGAAACGCGCCTCTCCGTCGAGAGACGACCATCTCCGTGGAGTCGTTAAGCGAGGATCATTGGCAGGTTGAGGAGTCGATGCACCACTCGGTACTCCCAATGTACTTATAAGTACGCGCCGAATATGGCCGTGCAACTTACGCGAGAAAAAAGGTATTCGTGCCTTGGCGAGTATTTTCGGCACGCCAATCTTCTTGAAAGTGATAAAAATAAAAATAAAACTTTGGGGCGTGTTGAGAGTACTCGGGTACGTACAATGTAGAGGCTCGGTTGAACCGCACGTCCTCGTACGGCCCGGGGCCGGAGCGGCCGTGCCGATGTCTGACCACTTTTTTTTTTCCCGCGCACTTTTCTGCCCCATCTGCTAATAAGACCAAGTATGTCCGTAAAATTTTTCGAGCGTTAAATCGGCGTCCGATGAGTTCCTGGAATGGTCTTGTTAGGAACTGATCAGGCCCTGATGTAACGTGAAATTTCCATCAGGGGTGCCGTGGCGAGCCTGTCGTTCCTCCCCAGTGGGAGTGACACGCATCGGGACTGGCCGACGTTGGACGAACGCTGGCCGGCGCCAGTGCTGTGCGGGCAAAAGAAAGATACCAGTACACACAGAAAAAAAATTATACATTTTTTTCTGGGCGTAGATATGTGGGAAAAATAAAATAATTTCGTAAAGACGGAATACGAAGTTTAGTAAAAATAATTATGTTAAATAAGTCTTATGTTAGATAAGACTCGTTTATCAGGATTGAATATACAAACCTGTCCTTTTATAGCCTTTTATATTTTATTATTTTATTTTATTGTTAATGACTTGACAATTTTACTTTGTACTTTTGTTTGTAAAACTAGAGCTGTATGTCGCGATCGGAAAATTAACAATAAAAAAATTGTGGAAGTTTGTCGACAATAAGTTGTAAAAAATACCAACTTTTTTACAGTGTGGGTTAGCGACGCGCCGCAGCCTCGTCTATTTTCTGTTGATAACATGCCTTAGCTCTACTCGTCAGGTCCGCCGCCTGCGCCTCAAAAGCAGCATGTCTATTCGAGCACATGGAAAGGCGACTTGTAAGGGAAGATAGAAAAATATTAGTCAAGTTGATCGCCTCAAGCACAGGTGGAACGGATTTGCCGATGAACTTTCTAGCCTCATTTTCGATCTGGTGACAGAATAAAAAAACATCATATTAACTTGGCGATCGGACTAAGAATAAAAAATATGCACGATATTTTTTACGCTATAAAAAGAATGCATTTCAACGATCGCATTTTTCAAAAAAGTTTAAACTTTTCAAAAATTTCCAATCGGAACTCAACCTTCATAAAAATTGTACTTAAGGATCGGACGTCACCATTTTACGGGTGAAGCAAATTTCAACCCACTATCTCACTGTTCCGAGTTATAGACGTTTCAAACTATGCAAGCAGTCACACGCGAGCGAAAATTAAACTCACGGCCTCGGTACACGAAATAGCTCTGGCAACTTCTTCGGTGTTATCGACTATGCGATAACAGGCAGCCATTCCATTTCTGCGGTCGATCAAACTTGAGTGAAGGCGTTCGTACTTCGCCTCCATTTCGGATATGAGTGTATCTGCTATATCTCTTATACGGTCGGTGCATCTCATCACATATGACAAGAAAACTTCGGCCTTGAAGCTTAAGTTGACGGCCATTTCAAGACAATCTTCGATATCGCGGGTAGTTTGCAGTTGGCTAATGAGCCCATGGGCCTCCTCTTGAGCCTGTGAATACACAAAATTCATCACATCTTAACTGGCGAAAAATGTTCTCTCAATTTCTGGAATAATTTATCGGAAAAGCTCCAATAGAACTATTTTAATATTTTCCAATATTTTCCAATATTTTCCAATATTTTCCAATATTTTCCAATATTTTCCAATATTTTCCAATATTTTCCAATATTTTCCAATATTTTCACCAAGGGTGTATTTTTATGTACAAGTGATTGTTAATTTATTCCAGTTATTTCTCGACGGCACAAACCTTGCTTAGAATTTCATAGACATAGTCGGAGGCGTTTGCGTACATTGAGTTATCATCTTTATCATAGATTAGTCCATAATGTTCCCTGATAATTGGCTTGGTAGTGTTGTACTTGTCTTCGATTTTGTCAATTTCTGTGGCCAAGTACATTTCGAGTCGGTTTTGTAGGTATTTGAGTTGGTCCTTCGTGCCTGAAGCATCGACCGCCTAAAGTTTTAACAATGTTGTATTATTCGCGTTAAAGAGAACGAATCTTACCCACAAATTTGTTGCTAACATATTTCTTCATTTCGTTATTTTTAGTACTTAACGATTTACGGCGTTTCGTATTATTGCTCGGGACTTTTTTTTTAATTGTGCGGAATTTTGAATAAAGTTCGAAACGGACAGTGATTTTTTTCAGTGTACATACGTATGGACTTACCGAAGCGACGAGCACAGCGACCAGGAGGATCACGATTTTTGACATTATTCTTTGTTGCTTGCCGCGGAGAGTGTACTCCGAAAATTTCCAAACGACGGTTTTATAGAGCGAGGTTTATGGTTCGGAAAATTAATGAAATGGCTAATTCGTGACTATATAATGAAAAACTTGTTTGCTTTGTTTGGCCACTTGTGTCGATACACATTGACAAATCGTTCGACTGAATACGCCTATGATTGTAACTACAGATAGCAATTGCTGAAAAAAAATTCCATTATATTTTCATGCTTGTACGAAACCCAAACTCCAGCAATTATATCGTCTTTTCGTTATCACAAGTTCGTCGAGCAGTCTTGAATTTTTTTCTTTTTTTTTATTCGTTGTAGGAAATTATCAGCGATTCGTCACTTCCGACGTAGTCTTGGGTATTAAATGTAAATATCGTGATTGTGTTATTGACTCAACAATAATTTAACGGAACGTTAATTTTTCTTTCCTCCGGGATAAAAGTGATGAATATGGCACGATACATTTTGTCACAGTATACTTACGGTGTCAATCGGAATGGGCCATATTCACCACTTTTTCCTTATCTATCGGCTCTTTCGTGCTGCGAATGAACTTTGAACAAAGTTTACTCTGCTCTAATGAGGCTCGTAATCATTTTCACGAATACGGATTGCTGACCCTTCCACGTGACAGCTTATCTAAGATTTATGATTTTGTGACAATGACAATGACATAAAGAAATTGGATCATTAAACACCCCGAGTGACACTTTTCTAATCGATGTACAGTAAAAAATAATTTCGTAAAATCGGAATTCGAAGTTTGTTCAAAATAATTATGCTAAAAATAAGAGACAAACTCGTTTGTTCAGGTATGAATAAAACAAACCTGTCCTTTTATTTCCTTTGCCATTAACAATTTTCGTTTGTACTTTTGTTTGTATAACTAGAGCTGGATAGTGCGATCGGAAAATTAACAAATAAAAAATTGTCATCGTTTGTGGACAACAAGTTGTAAAAAGTACAAACTATTTTTACTGTGTGGGATGCACAGCAGCCTCGTCTATTTTCTGTTGATAACATATCTTAGCTCTACCGGTCAGGTGCGCCACCTCCATCCGCAAACCGATATACCCGTTCGAACACTTGGCAAGGCGACTTTCCAAGCGACCAGATAGATAATTGTTAGCGTCGTTGATCTTCGTAAACACAGATGGAACGGATTTGGCGATGAACGATCTAGTCTCTTTTTCGAGCTAATAACAGAACAATAAAACATCATATTAACTTGGCGATCGGATTAAGATTCAAAAATATGCACGACATTTTTTACTTTATAAAAAAATGTATCTAAATGATCGAATTATTCTTTCTAAGCGTGATGATAAAAGATGCAAATTTATTTACCACCCGCTTATATACGCTTGGATAGATTTCGACCAAATTCGACTCCAAAGGTCATATATTTATCATAGTATTTTCTTTGTATGCAGTTTTAGGACGTAACTCAAAATTTATCAAAGTTAGAGCTACCATAGACATAAAAAAAATAATAATAATATAATATAAAATTTCGCTGAAAGAATTTTTGCACTGACGGAACCACTTTTCAAACCCGATAACTCACTGTTCCGACTTATAGTCGTTCTAAACGACGCAAGCTGTCACACACACGTACACCACACAAACTTACCGCCTCGAGGCACGAAATAGCTGTGTCAATTTCTTCCGTGTTATCGATTATGCTATGACAACCAGCAACTCTACTTCGGCGGTCGACCAAACTTGAGTGAAGGCGTTCGTACTCCGAGTCCATGACGGATATGTGTTCACGTGCTACGTTTAGTTCATTGGCGATACAATCGTACACTTGTGCCAAAAAATCTGTGGTCATCTTGAAGATCTTAGTCATTTTATCACATTCCTTGGGAGCGCTGGTATTCTGAGTTTTGATGACGAGTTCACGGACCTCTGCTTCAGCCTGTAAATACACAAAATTTATCATATCTTAACTGACGAAGATGTTATCTCTCGGACAATTTGTCGGAAAATATTAAACTGGTTTATTTCCCAATATTTCCCAATATTTCCCAATATTTCCCAATATTTCCCAATATTTCCCAATATTTCCCAATATTTCCCAATATTTCCCAATATTATTTTCATCAGGGGTTTTTGTGTACGGGTGATTATTAATCTATTCGAGCAATTTCTCGATGGCCCAAACCTTGATCATAATTGCATAGACATCGTCGGAAGTCTTTGCGTAGATTGGATTTCCATTTGTATTATGGAGTATTGCAGACTTTTCTCTAATAATTGGTTTGATAGTGTTGTACTTCTCTTCGATTCTGTTAATTTCGGTGGCGAAGTACGATTCGAGTCGGTCTTGCAGGGATTTGAGTTGGTCCTTCGTGCCAGAAGCATCGACTGCCTAAAAGTTATGACAATGTTGTTTTATTAGCGTTAAACAAACGAATGTTACCCACAAATTTGTTGCTAAAATCTATCTCCCTTTCGTTATTCTTAGTACCAAACGATCATCGGCGTTTCTTGTTGTTGTTTGAAACTTTTTTAAAAATACACAGAAGTCAGAATAAAGATGAAAATCGTAAAGTATGTTTTATTGGACAATGATTTCCTTTCAGTGTACGTATGGAACTTACCGAAGCGACGAGCACGGCGAACAGGAAGATCACAATTTTTGACATTGTTCTTTGTTGCTTGCTGCGGCAAGTATACTCCGAAAATTGCCAAACCACGCTTTTATAGAGCGAAGTGTATGACTCGGCGACTGCTCGAAATTGCGAATTCAGGGCAATAAAATGAAAAGTGAACGAATGTTTGGCCACTTGTGTCAATAAACGTTGCCGAAACTTTCAGGAAACACGAACACCAGCAATTTTTTCGTCACTTCGTTATAACAAGTTCTTCGAGCAGTGTTATTGTGTTTTTGTTTTTTTTTTGTTTAATTCTTTGCAGGTCAGGGATTCGTCGATTCTTCCCCTGTCTCGGATATTAAATGTAAACATGGTGATTGTGTTATTAAGTAATCAATATTTTAACTAATGGTTCATTTTTTTCCATCGGGATAAAAGTGATAAATATAACACGATCTATTTTGTCACAATATACTTACGCTGTTAATTGGAGTGGGCCATATTTACGACTTTTTTATCTATCAACTTTTTTGTTTTGCGAATAAACTTTGAACAAAGTTTACTCTGCTCTAATGAGGCTCGTAGTTATTTCCACGAAAACGGATTGCCAACCGGAAAAGCTTCTCTAAGTGTAATAATTTATATGAGCGATACGATAAATGCGTATCGCTTTATTGCTCGACGACATTCGTTCTTCGAAAATATTTTAATAACTCTGCTTTAGACGAGAGCACAACTTTTTACGTACAGTACTAATTTATGTTTGGGAAAAAAATGGAATGTATCCTGCGCGCTTCGCGGGCTTTAAGTATCAAGTTCAGCTTCGGAATGCTGGACATTGATTCCGTACTTGATCCTTCAATACATCGTTCAAGTACTTGTGTATTTGTTCAACTTTGTTATACGGTATTTAATTAAAAAGGCACACACAATTCTAGTCGTAGATATTTATTTGCGTGAATTCGTATGAATTCGTAAATAAATGCCTGTGTGAAAGTTAATGTTCGTCTTTTATTTTTAATATGTGTACATATTTTTGAAAGAACATAACATATTTGGGATTAAATACCGTAATAATATGGAGAAAAAATGCGTGTTCAACGGCAAGAAAACCTGCATGTAGTAAACAGAAGAGCTGATATCTGAATAGTGCGAAATCAAAGTTGAAACATTTATTTTTTTGTGTATAGTATTTATTACTGTTGGTTCCATCGGGAGGCGGAAAATATCTCATGTGGAATTCAAGGTCTGTCAGTTAAAGATGAGTTTCTTCCTGATTTATCCAAACCCAGAAATAAATCTTTTCCTGAGGGAGCTTGGATTCGGTCTCAGACATTTTCCTCCTGTTGATCGGTACAAAGAAATTGGATAATTGAAGGCTTCGTGGGAAACTTTTTTACACACAAGAAAAATTTAAGTTGGAGTGAGTGACCACTCACAGCAGCCTCGATTTTCTGTTTATAACATAGCTTGGTTCTATTGGTCAGGTCCGCCGCCTTCTTCTGAAAAGCGTCATAGCCCTCTAAGCACGTGGCAAGATAGGTGGGATTTACATAGTCCAATAGAAAATGAGTAGTCTCGTCGATATAGGCGAACACATGTGGAACGGATTCGGCGATGAACTTTTTAGTATTATTTCCGAGCTAATAACAGAACAACAAAACATCATATTATTTTGACTATCGCGGTAAGCATCAAAATATGCACGACATTGTTTTCACTCTATAAAAAAAGTTCAACGGTCGCATTTTTTCTACGTGAGATAAAAAAAGATGCAAATTAAATTTGTCACGTTGCCTCCTCGCTCATCGAAAAAATTCAAAATATAAGAAAATCTGAACGGTTTAATTAATTTTTACAAAATTTAATGCTGAACATTGTATAGTGTTAGGTCATTAACTTGCCAAATTGGAAATCGATACTTTCATTAAAAAAAATCTAAAAGTTCATAAAATCTGCCCGATCCGATGGATTTCAGTCAAATTCAATACCAAAGGTTTTTGATCGTAGTATCCTTTGTATGGAATTTTAGGACCTGACACATTTACGAATGTTCGAGCTAATATAGACATTTTTTTAACATTTTTAAATCGCCTAAAATCTCCAATCGGGACTCAATCTTCATAAAACCAAGTTTCAACCTCAGCTATCTCGCTGTTTCGAGTTTATAGCCGTTTTAAACATTGCAAGCTGTCACACACACATTAACATATCGAGGCGAGGAAAAATTAAACTCACGAGCATCATGCACATATTAGCTTCGTCGACTTCGAGGTTCGTATTGAATTCTGTGTCGTTCTTGATTTTGTGAAGACAGGCAGGAAATCTACTTCGGCGGACGATCAAACCTGAGTGTAGGCGTTCGTACTTCGACTCTATGTCGGATATGCGTTCATCTGCTTCGACTAGTGTGTTGTCGGCGTATCTGAACACATGTGACAAAAAACGATCGGCCTTGACGTTTAAGTCGTTGATCATTTCATCGCAGTCCTTGGTACCGTGGACACTCTGCGCTTGAAGGCTAAGTTCACGGGTCTCGGTTCCAGCCTGTGAATTCGCATAATTCATCAAATTTTAACTAGCGAAGATGTTTCTCTGAAGTTCTCGAACAATTTGTCGGAAAAGCTCCAATTGGACTATTTTCAGGTATTTTTCAATATTCTCAGATTCATTTTTTCAACAGGCGTCAGTTTTTATGTACAAGTGATTGTTAATTTATTCGAGTTATTTTTCGACACATACCTTGTCTAGAATTGCAAAGACATTGTCGGAAGCGGTTGCGTAGATTGAGTTTCCATCTGAATCATAATAGAGTAGTTCAGACTTTTCCTCAACAATTGACTTGATAGCGTTGTATTTTTCTTCGATTTCGTCAATTTGGGTGGCGAAGTATGATTCGAGTCCGTTTTTCAGGGATACTAGATGGTCTCTCCTATAGATAGCATCAACCGCCTAAAAGGTACTCGAAATGTTGTATCATTAGCGTTAAACAAACGAATATTACCCACAAATTTTTTGCTGACATCTTTCTTTATTTCGTTATTTTTAGTACCAAACGATCTACGGCGTTTCATGTTATTGTTTGGGACTTTTTTATAACTATACGAAATTTTGAATAAAGGCGAATATTGTAAAATATGTTTTATTAAGACACAGATTTTTTTCAGTATACGTTTGGAACTTACCGAAGCAACAAGCACAACTAACAGGAGGTTTACAATTATTGACATTGTACTTTGTTGCTTACTATGGTGAATACTCGAACAGTTCCGAAACGACGCTTTTCTACAGCAAAGTTTATACTTCGGCGGCTGCTCGAAATGACGAATTCGTGGCTACAAAATGAAAAGTCAACGAATGTTTGGTCACTTGTGTCGATAAGCGTTGACAGAACGTTTCACTGAATACGCCCATGATTTTAAATACAATACAAGATTTTTTTGAAAAAGATAAATAAAAATAAATTCCATTATATTTTCATTCTAATACGAACTCGATCGATTTTTTTCGTCTCTTCGTTATCACAAGTTCATCGAGCAGTGTGAAATTTTTTATACCACATACATAAATGTGTATATAAATATGCAAATTACTAATTGGTTCATGTAATTTAAGTTTTTCTGGTTATTTTTCCATCTCGCCGACACATTTGTTTGTCAGAGACAAGAAACTTTAAGTACCCGGCATACCATTTTTACTTTTTGAAATTTGAGCCACGTCTTAATAGCTTTTACATCACACGTAGTCAATGGGTGTCCTTGCACGGTTCCCCGCGATTATTTTCTTTATCGTAAACATTTCACAGGTGGCCTAACACACTGTTCGTGTTCCTTATCAAATTTCAGCCTTACTAAGGCAATAAAATGTCTTTTAAATGCCAAGGAACGAGATTAAAAAATCCGTGTTAGAAATATTCTTGCGAAATATGTGTTTTGAAAGAAATCTCAATACGTCGCGTACAATATTTTTTGTAATATTTGGTGTGTGGAGGTACGACTATATAAGTTGGGGTTTCGGTCCAGAATGCCGATCGATCGCCCAATCGATGACGACGAAG
This sequence comes from Ichneumoninae sp. A BG-2022a, assembly GCA_030522665.1. NCBI lineage: Eukaryota > Metazoa > Arthropoda > Insecta > Hymenoptera > Ichneumonidae > Ichneumoninae sp. A BG-2022a. The sequence goes on along the minus strand of JAPYZC010001557.1, from coordinate 11,122 downwards.
CCCTCCGAGTCACGTCAGCTCGCTCTTGTATAGAACACACTCCGTTGTCTCGATAGATTTTTTCCGCAGCGACATCTACAGACCGGACATCTACAAAACCGTAAACCTATACGACACTTTTATAATGACATTCGACCGTCTTTGACGCACGATGCCCGTATCGCATCAACCGAACAGTTATGTTCGTAACTGCACGTGTAGGAAAGCCTGTGTCCAAATTATACTACGAAAGTGTCTTCAAAATTCCGAACCGATGCCCGTTTTCAAACCTCATGGATTCAAAGATTCAAAGATTCACTTTGTAGCGTTTCGCTTAAAACATCTTTTTTTTTACGTACTCAGCGTCGAGACGCTACCGCGTCTCTTGATGCCGGAGATCTCGGGAAACAAACGAAGCCGGGATCTCGTTCGCCAGTTGAACCTAGCCGAACGCGAGGAAACCGCGAGAAGAGAGCGCGAGCGAGCGCTATAGCCGGCTCCCTCGAAGGAGCTCTCTCGCACCGGCCGCCGCGCGAGCTCTCCGATGCAGCAATCTAGCCGCGTTGATTAGAGTCGTATGTAGAATCGAGAACCGGATTCCAAGAACCTGTTTCCATGTTCACGTAAGATCGCCGGAGTAATCGACTGACGGATCGGCGACCGTTCGAGTCAGCGACCCCGAGCGGAGCGCGCGACCGGCGGGCAGCATCAGCGCGCCGCGAGTAGAAGCGGAATCACCGTCAGCCAGAGAGCCGAAGGAGTCGGGAGCTGCAGCTCCAACATCGGCATCAACCGCCGAGCAAGAGATGCGATAGACGGCGAGACGGGAGCGCAGCATCCCGCTCGGCTCACCGGCGGCCGATTGTGTTCTAGTCCCGGCTTGCTCGGGACCAAACGGAACGCACGCGTGTCGATTTGTGGGACTTTAGAGGAAAATGACATTTTCAGCTGTTCAGCGCCAGTTTGTTTTCGAAAATTCTCTACGGCGAGTAAGATAAGGTGATGCGGACCAGAATTTACGATCCATATGCAGAACGGACTGAGCATCAATAAGGTCGACTGACCCAAAAGGTCCCCCGGCTTGCTCGGGGCCAAATGGAACACGCGTGCGCCAATTTGTGAGATTTTAGAGGAAAATTACATTTTCAGTTGTTCAGATTTTCAACGCCTGTTCGTTTTGCAAATGCCTCTACGACGAGGAAGGTAAGGTGCTATGGACCATGAATTCACTATACATATGCAATACTCACTGAGCATCGGAAGGATTCTCTTCACTGAGACGGCTTGCTCGGGACCAAACGGGAGACACGCAGGTCAAGTCGTCAGATTTTAGAGGAAAACGACATTTCCAGGTGATCAGCGTCTCTTTGTTTTCCAAACGCCTCTATGGCGAGGTACATAAGGTGCTATAGACCAGAATTCACTATACATATGCAGAACTCACTGAGCATCAGAAAGGACCACTGATCCAGAAGGTCCCCAGTTTACTGAGAACCAAGCGGATTTCACGCGTGTCGATTTGTGGGACTTCAGAGGGAGGACATTTTCAGGTATAGGGTAAAAGTGGTGAATATGGCCCACCTCGATTAACACGTAAATCAATAATATATGGTCCATATTAAATCACGTAAATCAATAACCGGGCCATATTCCCCACTTTTACCCTACAACCCCTGTTCGCGTTCACAACTCCTCTTCAACGAGGAAGAGCAGGTGCTATTGGCCCGAATTCACTATACATATGCGGTTTTCACTGAGCAAGTAAAGGGTTCTCAGTAAATCCTGAGAAGGGTTCTGAGTAAAGTCCCCCAAAGTGCACCAAACCTCTCCACAGGTTCTGTTCAACGTGGGCTTGGCGGACAAGTCCTCTACCGCTGTTCCAGGGGTGCGAAGTCATGTTTTCGCTTAGGAATATAACATCGGGCACATAATTTAATCAATCGCATTACGATATCCAAGCTAATGCACCTAACGATAATAATCTTGTAATACGCCTCATGCATATACATATTTTTTTGCCCCGGAATTCCATTTTCCTCAGTTAGACCGGTACAGCGTTGCCGGAACTTTGTCGGGCGTTGCTCGATTAGTCCCAGTGCAGCGTTGGCGTGACTTTGTCAGGAGTTAACGCCTACCAACGCCGGAAGAATTTTCCTCAGTTGCCGCCAATAGCGAAATAAAAGAAAAAGCCGTCAGCAAACTCCGCCACAACATTGCAAATATGCTTACGCCAGCATTCCCAGCGTACATTATTTTTCCACGTTGCCGGCTTCACTCGAGTGCACCAGACGATCGATTACGCCCTCTTCGGCGGGGAACAAAAAATTACAAAATTAATAATAAAAAAATGTAAGAAAAAGTCAGAATCTCAGGGACTTTGCAGCCATTAATCTTGGCGCGGTTAACTAATAGATTTTCATTATTCCGCGGTTCCCTATCTCTGGTCTATGTAATTATCGCTGGATTGCGGCAGTCGGGAGAAAAGAGAGACGGGAAGGGATGGACAAGCGGCTCGATCTCGTGTGTGCGAGTAACTCACGCACACGCACCGAGCTCACGCGTATTACGCGTTGCCGGTCGCTGGTCCAGTCGGTCCACGGCGAGGATCGAGAGCCAATCTGCTGTATACGAAAGTACGTGCACCTATGCAGCCACCGGGCGAGCCGCGGGGACGAACGCCGGCAACTGCGAGTCTACGAGCTCGCGGTCCTCTCTTCTCTATCTTGGGGCTCTCTACGGCGTTTCTCTCGAATGAAAATACTGCAACAGATACTCGCGCTCTCGCTTCTGGTATGCACAAACTCCAATCGCTCCCGTACACCTATCTATTTATAGATATAATAGTTGTACCGGCGGCACAGCAATGTTAATTTCATCGGGTAAGGACTGAGAGGACGTGCTGCGCGGCGGAACAGTGTGTAGGTACCGAGAAACCGAAGCTCTTTTCGATTAGGCATTACACACCGCGCGGCATGATCGTTCAGGGATTAATCTGGGGGATGAGAAATTTATTAACGAAGCTGCGAGGGAAACAGGCCGGTTCTCCGGGCTTTTGATCACGCGGGCAGACCCCGCTCCGTCTGCCTCCACCGGGCAGGTGCGTCGCGAACATTTATTTTAAATACTTCGGGGGGATAATTAATTCTTCGGATATTCCGCTCATCCGCGGGATTTTTTTTTATACTTCCGCGGCATTATGGTAAGACCCGTGATCTTAATTTATTCGATGTGTGTCACGGAGGTTTCTAAAAAAAATGCATTAAAAGGATCATCTCCGGGTCTTGAGAGATGGCATTTGAGAAGTATTACACTTTCGTCGGGGGTCTTTTGGGGGGACGATTAAACCCCACCGCGCACCTTGAAGAAAAATGGAGGGACTGAAACTGGATGGAGAAAGCTTTGCATGGAAATCGAATAAAATTTTCTACGAAATTTATTTGAATGATGTATGTCCGGGAAAGCATTGGGAACAGCTCGCGTGTCGCTGCCGCCGGCTCTGAAGATGATCTGGAGGCCGAGAGGATCTCATCGTGAACTGGAAAAAATTACATGGTAAAAGCAACAATACTGACTTTTCACCGTAATAAATAGTTCCTAAGGGGAACTATTTTTTAGGTTTTATAGTTACGGTAATGACAAAACGTCATGGTTGCAACCATAATTATACACTGCAAAAATAAATTGTAAATTTCATGTACTGGAACTTAAAATTTGCTAACATTGCTTACATTAATTGAAGTTTAATGTACTTTTTTTATAATAAGAATACTATAATAAGATATTAAAATTGCAAATCTTTTGCCTCAAATGTATAAAAATTTCCATTACATATAAAAAATATTCTGGAAAATTGCCAACGCACATGTGTTTGAAATTTCACAAACAGTTTTTGTACAAAAACCTTCCAACACCGTGCATTAATTTTCAATTTGTTTTTTTTTTTTACAGTGTAGTTTAATCAATTAAATATATACTGTCAGAAAATTCTATATAGACGTTCCTCCTGAGAACTGTTCTTTATACGCTGAAAGTGTATAAAATCCAGTAAAAACCACTAGCACATACTAGTAGAGAACTAGGGCGCCACCGATGGCGCAAAGTCTCAAGAATTTGTATCATAATTTTCCAAGATTACCAAGATTTCCCAAGAATTTTTACCATAATTCTACGATTTTTTTTGTAAATCCGGTACTTCCTACCATAGGTGGCGCCCTAGTTTCCTCCTATTATGTGCTATGGTAATATCTCTCAAGCGGTATGATCATATTTACTAGATCTTTCTCTCTGTGCAGTAGGAAATACTATCCTTTTTCCCAGTGCAGCGATGCATGAATGCCCGAGAGATTCTTCGAACTGCGTCTCTCTGCCGCAGGCTAGAGAGGCACCTGCGCCAGTGTCGAAGCCACGATTAGCCTGATAATGCGTTATGCACTTGGTCCTGACAAGCACGTCGATCGCTCCGATCGATCGCGAAAGCGCTGTTTCTGCTGATTTACGCACTCGCTCCCTCGGAAAAAGAACGGATGGAGTGAATCTGGATGGAATAAACTTTGCATCAAAATCAAATAAATGTTCCTTCGAAATTTATACGAATGATAATATGTCCAGGAAAGCATTAAGAACAGTGACTCGCACGTGCGTTCCACAGGCTCCGAAGATAATCTACACTGTTAAAAAACATTGTAAATTTAATGCACCGGACAGGAAGTTTTTATACAAAAACTGGTACATTAAATTTGATGTACAATCGCGATGAAAAATTAATGTACAATATATTAAAAACTTCAGAAATACTTTACTTTTAATCATTTATTTTCTTTACACTGTAAACGTGCTTAAATTTGAATAATGTACTTTCAATTAACTGAAAAAGTATATTAATTTTTCACCGCAATTAAAAATTACCCATTAAATTAAATTTACCAGTTTCTGCGTAAAAACTTCCTGTCCGGTGTATTAAATTTACAATTTTTTTACCAGGCGTGTATCCCGGAGCGACGCTTCGAGCTGTCCTCCGCCGCAGGGTAGAGAGGCAGCTGCGCCAATGTCGACCCACGATTAGCCCGATAATGCGTGCACTTGGTCCCGACAAGCCCGTCGATCGCTCCGATCGATCGCGAAAGCGCTCGATCGGTTTCCGCGGATCTACGCACGCGCGCGCACCTCGGAGTTTCTGCCTCGGTCGAGCAGGGTTTCCGTGCGCTATCTTCGAAGCCGAGCCGATGTTGTGCAAAACTCCTGTCGCCGCTGCCGCACTCCCGTACTTTCCCTGCGAGCTTCCACAACAAACAAGGTGAACGCCAGGCCGGAGCGAGAAGGAGCGAGAAACAGTGATTCTGGTCCTGGAAAAAAATACAACGGCATCGCGCGACTCATAAGATCGGGACACTCGGTATTTATAGTGCCGCTTGCAAAGACGATTATTATTTCTTCGCTGCGTAAAGATGGCGATAAAGATACATGCATAGGAGAGCGAGCGAGCGAGAGCGAGAGGGACGAAAACTGATAAAGGAAAAACGACGAAGTAGACGGTGCGTCGCCAAGGCGCACAGTACTTCTGGCCGCGCATGCGCACCGTCTACAATGTTCAGTGAAACTGCCTTATAAATCAACGCTCCACGGCAGATAGACGGTGGATATTCAAATCAGGCAAACTCTCCATTGATATCGGGACATTCTTGCGGGAAAGTCGTCGTTAAGTATTTTATATGAATACTGGTCGTACAAAGCGCATCGATAACATACGAATGCGGGAGAGGGAGAGAGCGCGAGCGCGGCTGGGGAGAAGGTAGTAACGCAGCGCTGCTGAGGACTTCAACTTCCATCGTGCATCATTATTCGTAACGGTATCGCTCGATCCCTGCGTCGCGACGTCATCGCGTTTGCCTTTTATCGAGGGGCATCGGGATCGGGGATTTTTTTGCTTTTGCCGTTGTTTCGTCTCTCGACGGACCTTCGAGGCGATCCTGCTACTTTCCCATTCCTATTTTTCGCAACGCTTTTTATTATATTAAATTTTATTTCATTTTGTTGCTCAATTTTTTTTCTCTTTATTGTTCAACTTTATTTCATTTTATTATTAAATTTTATCAGTAGTCGCCGTACAAGAATTTCATTGGTCAAATTATTTACATGGTGAAGCGGATCTTTACACATTTTTCGTTTGGTTCTTTTGCCCAATGGGCCATCGACCGAGTCCTTCAGCTCATGCAGCTCCTACTTATTTACTTGTTGCCATTATTTGAGAGGAAGAGTGCGAGTGCAATGGTGTTTTGCATGTCTCATTTTAGGGCGATTACATACGACTATGTGTTGTGGAGTATGTTCACGATTTCTATTATTGTGTGCTTCGAAAATTTGTGTTTGCACTCAGAAAAATAATTTATTTGACGGCCACCGTTTATTTGGCTTAAGTAAAATATTTATTTTACTTAAATAAATATACATTTCAATTAAATAAATATTTTACTTAAACCAAATAAACGGTGGCCGTCAAACAAATTATTTTTCTGGATGTGGATATTGCGTGTGGAGATCGGCTCATTTTATTCATAAATTTGATTTCATTTTATTATTAATTTTTCTTTCAGTAGATGTAGAAGTAGAAGTAAAAGAGATAAATAAAACGGTTTTACTACTAAACTTTATATTTATACAGTTATCTTCTTATAGTAGGTTTATTCCTAATGATAATTTAATTTCATTCCAATATCAAATTTATATCATTTTACAAGAAAAATTGACATTCGCATCTGTACACCATGAACCAACAAACAGGTTCAGAATGGTAATTTTCAGAACGATGTCATCGGGCCATTCGCGGATCAATCGCAATTGACGCTCCTCCTTGATCTCCTCCTCAGCATCAGAAAACTTCAACCCGCATCAAATTTGGTAGAATCTTTATGCGGGTTGACATTCAAACGATACAAAAACAGAAATCAGATGCTGCCCCTTCCGATTCCTTGATTTTTTTCTCTCGTAGCTAAAAAGCGTTTTATCGGGGCCAAGAAATCGCGGCAATATATTTCAGGTGTGCGCGAGCCGGTGCTGGTGCCTCTATTGTCGCGTGCTCCACTATAGTGGACCGCCTGCCGGTTGGCTCTGCAAAGCGAACGGACGAGCGGGGTTTTCACTTAAAGTCCCGGACGCTTGGCCGAGAGAGCCGGGCAGGGACAAAGAGATCATTACAGCGGTAAGAAAGCCAAGACGACGTTGCTGAAGTACGCACGCAGGCGTTGTGCGACTCGACGGACACCTCGTTCGACTCGCGTAACTGGAATTCGCACCCTAATAACGCCACTTCTGGCAGCAGCGGGAGAACGCTCGTTTGTACGGTCACGCATGTGTGTGCGTGTGTGTGTTTGCGCTGGAACCACCGCGGGCTCACAATAAGTGAGGACTGGAGGCTAGGCGATAACGATTGTCCGCGCGAGAGACACACGGAACTCTCTAGCGAACTCTAATTGAGGAGGAATTCAAAAAAGGTTGATACGCCGAGCCGGATACACTTGGTTGGGTTTGAAAAAAAAAGTTGCAAAGTCTCTCATTGTTATGGCAAACTGGACCGGCTTTCCAACGCACTAGAGCGGTGAACCGACAGTGATTGGCCACTTTGTAACAAGTAGTTTATGCACGATGTAACATCGTAAGGCGCGTAAAGCAATTAGGGTAAAAGAGGTTAATGTGGACACCCCGATTGGCAGATAAATTGATTATACATGGTCTGGATCGTACTCACGATTTTTAGCCTGTTTGTAAAACGTTCGGTATATTACTTGTAACGATTTGTGAAACGCATATTCGATGTCAGATAAAAGTATGTCAATAACCGATTAATGAATGTATAATGAAACTTTCAAATTTGTCATAAATTTATAGCAATGGCATTTAATTGCTTGTTCCTAATCCGATGAAAAAACGTGAACTAGTATCCTAATATGGTAATACAAAATGTCAAATATGCTTTGGAGGTTTTTTTAAGTTAAACCAGTCTCAGGTAGACAGTGATGGATCTTGTTGTTTGTTGCCCCAATCATTGTTTTTTTTATCTGTCGGGCGTCAAAGACAGTTCCCAGGTGAGGTTTTGTCGTAACTGGGGAAACGGCGCATGGCTGGCTTAGCACTGGCTGCCGTACGCCAAAATACTCTAGCGGTCTTTCTCCGGCCATACGTAAGAGCGAAGCGAACGGTCTTCCGAACACTAATAAATACTGAGTATTCTACTATGCCACTTTTTGACAGAGACAAATTTAAGACAAGCTTCTATGACGTCACTTCCGCTATGACAATTCCATTTTTAAAGGGGTTGCGCCGTCACGCAAACAAATTTGAAAAAAATTCGTTGTGACGTCACTTCCGATTCCGAAAATCTCAGTTTAAAACCGGAAGTGACGTCACACTGGAAAACGTAACTTTGGGTTTGAAAATCTTCTTTTTCATCGTCCAATCGGAAATACGTCACGTCCGGTCGGAAAATGAGTTTCCAAACCGTTATGAAGTTACTTCCGGTGAAAAAATAGATTTTTTAAACCGGAAGTGACGTTTTCGGGTGTGACGTCACTTCCGGTGAAAAAATGATATTTTCAAACCGGAAGTAACATATTTCCAGTGTGACGCAACTTCCAGTCGAAAAATGAGATTTCCAAACCGGAAGTGACGTTTTCCGGCACGACACGAGAGCCGAAATAAAAAATGCTTAATCCGAATCCGGTGATTCCACTTTTCAGCATGCAACTCCGCGAAGTCCGCCTACTTCGATCCGAAAGAAATCCCCGATCACTGTATTTTTTGTACTTTCTCCGTAAACGGCGAAACATGGCAAGTCGCACCTCGCGAGCTGTGACGCCGATAACGAAACCGGGCGGCCCGAGAAGAGGAACAAGAAATTGTTCGTTGCGCGACGGGTGCCCGTCGACGAACGAAACACGCTACGGGATCATTGAATCGTAGAAAGTCGCATTCCTCCATAACACAATTTTATATGGATTCAGTGTTCGCCGGTCCGATAGCTCCGACGTAGCCCGCGCGAGCAGATAAAGACCTGTTAATAGTGGTCGAAAGGAAACACATCGACTGATAAATCAACCGGTAGTCGATCGGCGGGCAGCGTCGAGAGTCGGGGAGAGAAAGATCGCTGGATATCTTAAGAGTCAATAACGATAATGCGCCGATCGAAATGAAATTGGTTGAGCGGTATCGGAGCTGACCGGAGATCGGCGCTCGCGTTCGCCCGGAGGGCTCGGCGTTGGGTATACGCACAATCGTAACACAGCCCCGTCGCTTATCGAGTGATTGAGAGTGCTTTAATGTCGAGCGTGCCCGAAGTGTCGAGCGAGCGGGCACAGTCATTGGCCGCGCAACGTCGACGCTGCGGCGGCGAAAAGCTCGCCAGGCCTGTCGGTATGAGAGACCGGGGACAAAAGTACCAAAAATCCTTTTTTTGTTTTTTTACCAACAAACCCGAGAGTCTAACGCTTCGGCATCCAATGGTGAACCATTAAACTAGTCTTAGGTATTTAGTTTAAAAAATGTCAAGCAGAAAGTAGCACGGAATTGCAAACACCGCCCCTTTAAACACAAACAAAATTCGGTAAGAATTTGGGCCGTGGTGGGGTCAATTGTAACGGGTAGTGGGGTCATTTGTAACATCCTCCGGTACCAATGAAATTCTTCGCCGACCGCTATTAAGAAATAGAATCGGGGTGCATTATCACAGAAAAATCTAAATTTAAATAAAAAAAAGTAAACAATGTATTAGCTGTCTAAGCTGTTTACCCGGCTAAGACATTTTAGCCGACCTAACTATACAGCCCTACTATAAATATTATAGTCTACAATTGGTTGGTTATGAATTATAAGTGTATAAATTATCGCTGATTACTTAGAACATTAGAATAAAATAAATAAAATACATTGGTATTGATATTGGTACTTAAAGACATTAATTATTGCTGATACATTTGATCCGGATCGACTGTTACAATCGACCCCACAAATGATTATTAGCAAAGTTACTGTGGCATCGCTTAATAACAATCTAAAACGGATGGTCTCAGCGATCAAAATGTTCCACAAAAATGGACCTTTCAACTCCTTGCGCTTGTTTGCACTAATATTTAGTATTGTGTTGCCTAGCTGACGCGATCCGAACAGCCGAAAAATCACTTCTGCACTCGAGAATCACGTTTGGTTTCGGCGAATTGGTATTTTTGAAAACTCAACTATGAGGTAATTGTATGGCCATAAGGTGATGTCTATAATGTTGCTCCCTTCATATCCGATGCGTCCGATAATGCGCAGCGTCGCGCGGCCGCTCGTTACAATTGACCCGTGTTACTTTTGTCCCCGCTCCCCCCTACGGGAGAGGCCGGAGTCGTGCCGGAGTCCGGCGACCGGTCGCGCATTGCCGGGCAAACGTACGATTTGTCCGGACAATGTGCAGTTGGCTCTCGTCGCGAATCGTTTCGCCGGCCAACCCGTTATCGTTCCTCGCCAAACGTGACCGCGTCTCCGAGCGCGACTCGGAGCGAAAGCCAGTTTGGGTCCCGTCTCGAATGCGCATGCGCCATAGAAAGATAAGCGTAATTACAAAGTAACCCCGACTAATTGCCGCGCCGCGCACGCCGGTAACGAGAGGGCCTCGCGACGTCCCGTCTCGTCACATTACAGCATCTCAGCCGGCGCGGCGGGGTCGGCGGGTCAAGCGCTTGATCGAGCGGTCCCGCGCGTGCTCGGGAGCGCGTGCATAATTGTCCAAGTGCGAGAAACCCTCGGTAACGCCCCTGGCTGTCCGGACGAGTCGCGCCGACTCGGCAGCGAGAAGACGACGATGCAATACGAGGATCGATGCGGCTATTCAATTACTCGTCAGCAACCGAACGCGCGCGCGCGCGCGCGAGGATGCGCATTAACATTTCACTCATGTGCGTCGGGCACGACGGAGCGATCGGCAAGGCCCGGGACTCTCTCGACCCGCGTCTCTATGCTCTCCGCCGCTGGGAACTCTCCCCGGCCCAAACGGTAATTTCACCCTGACAGTTACTCTTTCCCTCGGTGATCCTTAATTCCCATCGGTGAAACTTCCTACAATTCATATAATGGAGAAACCCGGCGAACTCTCTCTAATGCATGTCCCTCCGCT
>JAPYZC010001556.1:0-20169 GCA_030522665.1 Ichneumoninae sp. A BG-2022a | reverse complement strand
GCTAAAACGTTTAGGCTAAGTGTGTACACAATGCTGTAGATTTCATGTTCGAAGTCTGGATTTATATTTATTTTTTCTTTGCAACCTCGGTCATTCATGTTGTAAAAAAGGTGGTCGGTAATGGGGGACATGCCCGGTCGGAATTGGCCACAGCTGGTCGGTAGATGGCACATGCACTGGCGCGGCTTTATTACGCTTTATCTAGGAAAATACTGGACGAAACGGATTGAGTCTACGATTTTTGGAAAGTGTATGGTTGAAGCTATCGATTGATGTGAAAATCATCCTCGAATTAACTTTTGTTACATTTGACAACGCCATTCTTTTCCCCGGTCGGCCTTATAGGGGTCAGGAATAGGGACATTAACCTTACGCCAAGCGATGCGAGAAACCGAAAAGGTACAGGATAAGAGCATAAGGACGATATCGATGTCGGATCGATGTAGTTTGGAGGAAGAAACAAAGGGATGGGATGATGAATAGAAGCGGCCCGTGCCAAAGTGGCCGATCCGGCACGTCCTGCATCCTATGCTATCGAGACTATCGACGTGATCGAGCCCACCCGTAATATCGACCGCGTTACCCCGTATCGAGCTTGGCCCTCGGGCTGTACACATGTTCCGCGATATACAATACACACATCCGTACATAATATAAAATACATACTATCGCCGGCGCGTTATTGGATCCAGCCAGAAGGCCGAACGGAGCCAGCAGTCCGCCGCACCGATACCTAAATACCTGTAACTTTTAGTACCAAAAACCATCCACGCACGATCGAGCGATGTGTATCGAAGCCTGCTGCCTGCCCCTCGCTGCCTCGTCGGCCCACGCTCTCCATAAGTTCGCTTTTTTTTCCTCCTTCTTCATTCCCGATACTGAACTTCGAAACGCAATCGAGCGATGCCCTTCGATTTTACACCGTAAGGAGCTTATCCCGCCGCCCGGCTCCAAACATGTCCGGGCGCTCGCTAGCGGGGACGGCGCGCGGCGCGCACGCTCGCCGCGCATCGGTCCTATCGCCGTATATCGGCCCTCGCCCTTCGCCCCGCAAAAATTTATCCGGCACACTCGATACCCGAACCCAATCGAGCGATGACTATCGGGAGAGGAACCGGGAATGAGAACAAGCGGAACGAGAGAAGAAGCCCGTTCATCTTGCGTCGTCCTGCCGATGCGCCCGAACTGTTCGTGTGCGCATGCGCGCGCGCGCACGCAGTTTGCCCTTATGCCCCGCACAAGTTTTCGCAGCGCGCCGGCCGGTCGGCCTCTATTCTTTCACGGTCGGCACATGGTCCTCCTCGCCGCTCGGGCCCTACTAACGCCGCGCCAGGTTTGCTATACTTCACCCAAAGCACCGGGCATTATCGAATTGAGTCGAGTTGTGCCGCTGCTGCCGCTACGCTCGCCGGCTCGCTCGCCTCCTCGGAAGCCGCAGATGGTTCCCTTCATGGGCGATTATAGTTTTTTGCTCGCCCCCGACGAACGGAGAGCGAGCCGCGAATACCCCACGATGCCGATTATTTTCTTCCTCGCCACGAAACTAACGACGCGAGGTAGTCCTTTTTTCTTCCCCCTCGAGTCCTCGATGCACTTCTCCTCGTCTACTGATCTACCGCACTACTCGACGGCTATATTCAAAGACCCGAGAAATTACGAAACCGATGAAGAGCCGATGACTGGCCGTGTTCTCCTCGGCTCCGAATTCACCATTTTTATGGATTACCTGATTCCCCTTTTTTTTGGATTATATTTTTGCGGACGACCGGGGGGCGGTTTTTTTTTTTTCCCCCCCCCCCCCCCCCCGGCGCATTCTTGACTCTTCGATAGATTGGTATTGTAATTTTTTAAATTTACTTTGCTAGTTTGTCACGACAGATGGTCGAAAGTGGTTGTAAATGTAACAAACATTTCGCAAAGAAAAAAGTACATGTTTATTGTCTCTCGTTAAACTTGGATTCTTTTTTATTTATTAAAAAACGATTAACTTGGCAAGACATTGTTAAATTAACGAGAACAAAAAATTGTCCACGTTGGTTTAATGCGCCCCTGATGCAGAAATGGTCGTTTAAGACACAAAACTTTTTTCACCGTGTAACGGTCGAGAGTAGGATTTGTAAAAAAAATTCTTTCGATCGATTAGCCGGGTTGATTGCAGTCCCGCGATCATTGTCCTTGCTTCCATTATTGGGGACAACCTACCACAAAAAAAGAAATCGTTTATGCCGAAAACGGTAAAACGTATCTGACATAGTTAATCGAGAGCCGCACAATACGGGCGAATTTTCCTCTCACTCATTGGACATACATACACACACACATATATACATACGCACGACAATGACAATTGAGAAAGGAGATGAATCGCAGCGGAAAATAGGGAGAAACTACAACAGAAGATTCGTAGTCGAGAATTATAGGATAAAACGACCCCTCTGGGATTGTTATATTGTTCGGTCATGTCGAAGTAGGAATTGGGGGAAGAGGGGGAGGGGGGAATGGCAGGAGAGGCTTGTTTGTAAATTGCAAGCAGTCCACGCACCCCCGCAGTTTCAGTCGATTCCCTGGTCCTTTCCATTTCCATTGCTTCGCCCCGACGACAAGGGCCCAAAATCACTCCGCGACATTACCCCCCCCCCCCTGGCCTCACCGGGTTTCGCGGGGCTGGACCTAAAGCCGGAGGATGGAAACGAGCAGCAGCAGGAACGCTTTGGGGAACCATTTCAATGATTCAGCACGGCACAATCCTCTTATTTCGTTTCGTTAGCGGATCGAGTGAGGGTCACCGCTTTTAGTTTCCCCGAATTATTGTCCGGCATTATTGGTCCATTATTCGCTCCCGCCGGTATTGCCGAACGGCGACTCCGGTCGGTACGAGTTTTATTTTCTCCACGACGGTGACTGCGCTTGGGTCCATTTTTCCTTTTTTTTCCAATTTCGTTTATTGCCCCGTTGAATTCCGGTCAGCGGCGCCCGCCGGGAGCTCCGATCAATGGATCGTAATCGGGACGACCGGTATGTCGCTTCGCTCGCGACGGTTTCTCATAGCGCTTCAGCGAAATTGCATCCACCGAGAGTCGGGATTAGATTCGCGTGTCGAACAAAAAATTCCGTGCGTTCCTCGAGCCCGATGAGAGATTGAGATATAATGGAGGCGTGCGGAATCGTTCAGCTCGCTACCATTCGCCGCCTGCGGTCATTATCGGAGCTGATTTCCGATGACCCAACTCTAACAGGTAATAACTACGTTGTTAACATACCGCACGAATCACGTCCGCGATAATCGTATTGTTCACTCGCGAGTCGCGACAACGACAACCGGAGATCTTTGCCTGCGGTTTTCGCCGGGGTGGAACTTCGACCCTCGAAACTCAGATATCAACGTTAATAACGGCGGTCACGGCAGATTCCTGCGGCCTGTCCGGCCGGCAGGTTCACATTAATGAAACAATTCGAGTCTCGAGTGAATTGGAGCAGCGAGAGGCGGCGGTGTCGATGAGGTTGCCCGAAGGGACGACCGGGCTGTCTCGGGGGCTGCGCGTGTGTCCGCGCGCCCTTGCGTGTGCACCCCTCGAACTCGTTTCTGACACGAGCGAGGGGTGCGACCGTCATTGCCAAGGGAATGAGTCGTCGGACCGTGGTCACGCTCGATGCTCACCGCTGGTCAGGTTCCGTTCGATGAAACTGGCGGCGTGAGCGCCCGCGGGAATAATTTAGGGCTGGTAATGGCCGATTTTCGTTTTTTCACTGTTGACGCGAGCTTTTGTGGCGAATGTCGCGCTGGCAGTAAAACACGAATATAAAGTTGAGTAAGGAACGAAAAATTCTGACCTTTCTCGATTCGATTACATTCGAGAGTCAACCGGCCACACGGAAAAAATTATATACGAAAAATATATTTAAAATGAATTAGAAATATATTTTTAATATCTTAGAAATTCTTACTTAGATATTTTTAATATATCAAGAATACATTTTTAAATAGATAAATTCTGTAGTGTGTAAGTACTGTAGAGTGTATGAAAATGAGTTAAAAGGAAATAAAGAAACTTAAGCCATCGAAGGTAAAGATAATAATATTATAGATAATAATAATAATAAGGTAAAGAAAAGTCATCGTGGCCAAAGAACTGATGTATTGTACAGTATATGTAAAACGGTTATTGTATTATAAAGCCTCAAAACGCAAGAATGTTTAATAAATAGTACTACTACAATTTTAAATATCCAATGTTTACACGAATAATATTTTTTCGCATACACTATTTTTTTTTTTACCAAAAACATAAAATGGAAAAATAGGTTACAATTATTTTTCCCGCGGCAATTATATCGTTAAAAAAAACAATCTTTTAACAAGTCACACTATCTCGCACCGGTGAATATCACGACACGCGTAAGATAATAAAAACCGGTTGGGACGCGGGAGGAACGAGAGAAAGAAGGCCGAAAGAATTTTCTCACAGTCTCTCACCCACGGGGATAAAAGGAAGACGAAGAAGTCGTGTCTCTGGGTCACGTGGGTGTTCAGTGAGAGGCGTGCGAGTCGAAAAATAAATAAAGATATAAAATAAATGCAAAGGAAGAAAAAAGGAGGAAAAAAAGAGAATTAAAAAGAAAATAAGGGGGGGAAGGTTTTGGTTTTTTTTTTGTGGGTGGGGCAGTTTCGTTATTTCGATGAGCGGCGTGTTTACTTTTACGTCTCGGGACCCACCACGGCGCACGCGCGCGCGCGCGCGAACCAGCGAGCGGACGATTTTAACGTGAGCGTAACTCTCTGAACGAAGGAGGACTCACCTAGCGGTCGTTTCTGGCCGAGCTTCAAACGACCAAAGACTCTTGTGTTTTTTTCATCGTTCTCGTTAAATATATAGAGAATTGTATATATGTATATACTTTACAAAATATATTTCTCTATATATATATATTTATATATAAAAAAAAATCTATATAGATATATGTAGAGAAATAATGAAGATAGATAAAGGGAGATGCGGGGGAGGGCTGCGAAGTAAAAGTGGTCGCCGACAACAATGGCGCGATGCCGCCGCGCCGAGGATAATTGGACGGCGCGTTAAATTAGAGGGGCAGCGCAAGGCGACTCTTCGTCTATCCACTCTACTTCGTATTATTCTTCGTCCTCCTTCCCTCGGACTGGCTCGTTCCGGAACGGAACGAGGCGAAATAATTTTTCCTTGTTTTCGAGAGAGCGAGATGGGAGGCGAGTCGTTAGAAGCCGCAAGTATATTAACCTCTTCTGGATCCAATTTACCGACAATTTTTCTTGCCGCATATCTGTAGGGAGATGCGGCCACGGAGCTAGCTTTGTTCTTCGTGGTGTATTTTTTTCCCCGGGCAAGATTAACTATTCTGGGCATTCCTAAATGATTATCATGTCAACGATAATCAGAAGATAATCATAATATCGTATCCCAATATAATTGAGCGGACAAAAATTCAATGTGAATTTTGCCTATAGGGATAGAGATTCGTTTATCGCAAATCTAAGATATAAAAAGAAAAAATCGGTTTATAAGATTTTTTAACTGAAATAAAGAAAAATGTTCGCTAATCTTTCCTTCGTTAAAATAAAAAAGTGCTCATTAAAAAAAATGTATTTCATTTGTTTACGACTTTTCAATTCGCTCGCTAGAAACGCGAGAGACTTCAACTCCTGACGATCTGCAAAAGCGAGACTCGCCAAGCCGCGGACACGGAGGAACGGTCAGCCGGCGTTCGAAGCCAATGATTAGGCGAAAGGTCCGAGTGGAACTCCAATGGAATTCGGGGCAGATATAATTCGAGGGAATTGGGGGGAATTGGGGGAGGGAGGAGGACGCGATAAGAAAATAAAGTAAAATAACAAAATGTCACCGCACTGCGGTTTATCGACTCCTTTGCCTGAATCCACTGTGTACACAGAGTGGGAGCGGAGTCGGCGTAGTCGTTGGTCTCCTCGAGCTGTAGCGGCGCAGCAGCGGCAGCGTCGAGCGGACGAGGGGGGGAAGGCCGTAGAGTCGTGTGTTTCGTTTCGCGTGCGAAAGAAGCCGCCGAGAGGATCGATACGGTCAAGTGTGTGTATGCGTCGGTGCATCAAAAGGGATAGATACAACAGCGGCGGAATAAACTGGGCGATGCGCACGAACGATAAATTAGATATCGACCTTTTTTTACGTCCCTCACGGAATTTATCGCAAGGATGCAATTTATGCAAAATATTGTTACTTTTTTTCTCCAGCTATATCATATAATTATATAATAATATTGTATTAATAATACTTATAGTATAATAAGATATATTTTATTCATATTTGTAAGTATTTTCTATTTTTTTTATTCACTCTATTTCTTAATTATTTTCTGTAATTTCTTGGTACTGAAACTGTTGTACGCTACGCTTTCACGTATAGCTTTTCTGTACCGTGACGAAAAAAATTCATTTACTTTACATATATATTTTTCCATAAAAATGATTTTTTTGTTGGTTAATTTTGTGAATATTTCAGATGAAAAAATTATGAAAAAAATATCGATATTTTGACGACTAAGAGCGTTTTTGGATGCCTGATTTAGACAAGCAGTTGTTAAATGTCGAATGACTCATTCGTATTTTATTTACGAGATATATCGAGTTAAAAGAAAAGAGCGTCAAATTCACCGGAGCTCTTGCGCCGTAAAATTAATTTACCGCGACGTGTATTCGCGGCCGGGCGAGGTAGTCGAGAGTTCGAATCGGTGGCCTCGTAAAAATTCAACGAACCGACTCGTTGGCCCACTGCACGAATATATTTGAGGCACGTTCCGTGCGGCAAACGATCGACAAAGAGTTACAACCCGCGGTGTACGTTGTACCATGTATAATGGCTGTGTAGCGCCTTCCCAGCGGTTCCCGGCACTTCCGGGTTACATAACTATTATGCAGAGGCTGCGGCAGACAGCAGCGAATCGTCTCCTCCAGAAACCCCTCTCGAGCAGTGATAAATGAGCTAACCTTCTTTTGTTTTAAATAGATTCACGAACATTGATACTGCAAATTTTTTTGCATCTAAGAAAAACTTTAAAAATTTGCATTTTTTACGCGAAATATTTTGAGCTAAAAAAAACTTGTTTATCGCGAAGCAATCAAATTTTCTTCACTTCTTTTGTAGTGATGTATTTTTAATGGAAATTGTCCGTGACTTCGTTAAAAATAGTTGGAAGTTGTAATCTGAAAATCACGCGAGCCGGAAGAGAGCACGATTTATAAAGGGTAGTTCGCACCCTCGCGAGCTCGTTTCGTGAGAGGTCGAGGGCATTCCGTCGTTCACAATTCAGCACGCCTGTCTGGCAGTCCGACGAACAACGGGCGCTGCTACATAATGTAACCCGAGTCGAACGCCGCGATAGTGAAGTTTAGCATATTAAATGCACAACTTTTCTTTTTACATATAAAAATAATGTAAGTCTCGGAAATCGTATTGGCGCGGGCGTTGTTGACCCACTTGCGGCGATAGATTGTAGAATTTTACGCCTGAAGCCAAACGGGTCGGAAATTACAACATTAACAGGACCAATCTAAAGATCTAAAAGTCTTGATAAAATTGTAAAAATGTCTCGTTCTCATTTTGATCTAATTTCGATTAAAAAAAATGTTTATAATAAGGAATAGATTTTTCTCACAAAAATGAATCAATTTTTACGAACAGTCGAAATTTGGTTGCCAAAAAAGAATTTATTTGTGTACCTTAATGGAGACCAGGTTTGCCATAAGGCCAAAAAGAGTGCCTTGCGTATATTTCAAATTTAGTTTCGTGTCTCGTCCCGCCCGAGTTGCTGCCGACAAAAATGAGATAGGTAAGAAAGGAAGAAAAAGAAAAGGAGAGGAAAAAAAATGACGGTACGACGGACGAAATTATAAGGATCATCACACGTCTGGTCTCCCCGGCACGATACACCGCGGGCGTAATATCTGCTATTTTCGTCAGTGCTTTGTTAACTTATGGTGTGACCAAATTTTCGTGCGAGCCTTTGGTGCATTGGACCGCGGTGCACCGGCACTGCAGTGGCACTCTCGTGCACCTCCGGCTTGAGGTGTCGCTGTCGTTGGACACGCGTCGCTAGATATCGATCCTCCGGGTCAACTCGAAATGGATATGGAAGCCCGAGGAACGTCGGAATTTTTTTCGCCACCGTTGTTGGGCTGTTACCCCGGGCCGAGTGCACCGGTTACTCTCTCCCTTTTTACTTATTAATCAACCCTCATTTACTTCTTAATTATTAGCTCGTTATTTTATTATTTTTTTTTACAAAGAAAAAAAAAATTGAAGATCGTATTTTTTTACCATATTTTTGGGGGCAAGAACACCGATTACTCTCTCCTTTTTTTGTTCATTAATCAACGCGTATTTTCTTATTAATTGTTTCTTATTAATGATTTAATCGTCGGTAATTTATTTTTCGTTGACGATGGCTCTGTTAAGTGGTTATTTATCGTCGATAAATTTTCGATTTTCGTCCCGAGCATAGTGCAGTAAGAAATGGGTCGGTGATTAAGCGGCTGCTAATTAGTCAATAATTCCAGGTAAAAGAGAAAAATAGAAGGGAAGTATAGGAAGCTGATACAGAGGGCAAGGCAATAGATCTCTCGAACGAGATAGAGCGGTCACGGTGGCCTCGACGAATAACAGAGCTGTCGAGACCCCATCGGGTCAAATTTGCAATGCCCTTTTCCTTTACCTTGTAACCTTGTGCGTTTCTGTTGCTTTTAGCCTCCTCTCTAATAAAGCAGCGCGGGGCCGGTAGCTATTATAGACAGTGCGGAATGGAGTCGCTTCTCCGTCCTGAGGGGACCACCGGTGCCCTGTGGGCGTCGAAGGTTTCGTTGTAACGAGACTAATGGGGGTCTTTGCCCCTAAAAAAAAAAAAATTTAAATCGTCGCTGCTGCTGAAAACGAGCTTAAAGTAGTCGGTTAATTTCACCTCCGTGAAATCGGACGTCGGTCTAGGAGCCTCCCAAAGATCCTCGGGGAAGAGGAAGGACAGAAAAAAATCATTCTCGTTTGCGGAATAAAGAAATGGGATCACCGATACTTCTGTGCGATATTTCGCTCCGCTCGTCGGGGGAAGAATGCTGATGAAGATGCCAAGTCGAATTCGTGAAAGCGGCATTTACATCGGTAAAAAAAGGCTCGTATTTACGCTGCGACGAGACGTGCAACATTATTGGCCCAAGGAACGAAAAAAGTGTATTTTTCATAGACACCGGCTAATATAGAAATGTGTAAATCGGAGCTGAACAAAATATTCCCGACCTAGATTTCAAAGAAATATAAAAATTCCAAAAGAACATTCTTTTTTTATTCAAAGAAATTG
Organism: Ichneumoninae sp. A BG-2022a; assembly: GCA_030522665.1. Classification (NCBI taxonomy): domain Eukaryota; kingdom Metazoa; phylum Arthropoda; class Insecta; order Hymenoptera; family Ichneumonidae; species Ichneumoninae sp. A BG-2022a. The sequence goes on along the minus strand of JAPYZC010001556.1, from coordinate 10,818 downwards.
AATTTCAATGTTTTTGAAAAAACAGACGAATATAAATCCGTCTGAGTTCGATGCTTTTGGAGACTCAAATCTAAGAGGGAGGCACGCTTATGACCATTTTTTGTCGCAACTCGTGATTATACTTCGCGTACAGAGAGAAAGAGGGGTAGTGGGTGGGGCTGTAGGGGGTGGGAGGGGGGGAGAAGAGGGGTTCTGGCGGTATAATATTACAGGGCTCAAAGCAGCAGAAGCAGCACCAGGACTTTCGGCCAGCTTCTGGGTGGTGTCCGTTGCTCGTTCGTTCGTTCCGTCCGACGGTCTCTCTCTAGCTCACTCGATAATCGGCCATACGCGCGCGTGTGGGGTGACCGGAAGGTTTCTTTCGAACCAGCCGAGCCCTCGACCCGAGAGCAGCGGGTAAAAGAAAGCGCCTTAGGTCGATATATTTGTAACTTATATATTGTCGGATAGGATAATAAATTAAGTGCCGATGACATTTTAAATAACGCGGCTTCTGTGGTGAACCATGAAAAACAGTAATTATTTATTATATATCCAGTTTTTGTAAAAAAAAATAAATAAATAAAAATTTAAAATGTAATTTTTATACTTTTTTTTAGATTTTGGGGTCAGGGGACTCAAAAAGGTTTAAAACCCTCAGAAATGCTATTTCGAGACGTCCGCATTGATGTGTGTGTGTGTTTGAGATGAACAAACGATAGAGATAAAGGAAGCTCTCCGGTTACCGCCTCGGCAATCGGGTCGATCCATTTGTTGTATCCGGAGGCAGGCGAAACGGTCACGAACTAGATCTCCATTTATTCCATTCGTGCCAAGAGGAGCCTCGCCTCTATAGCCCTTTTTCCCAACTCACAGCTGGGGGTGTAACGAAAACTTTGAGATCTCACTTTTGACTCATTGTGTTGGCTGACCGTGCCACGGGATTAGACTTATTACCTATCTTAAAATCGACGAAACACGACCCCATTGGGCCAGCGAGAAGAATCTTCGAGAGAAACATTTTTTTAACACTTTCAAACACCAAACTTACATTCACTGTTAACCCGAATAATTCCAACAAAAAACAATAATAATAGAAAAAAAACATCCTCAAAGTTCTTACACTCATGTCTGGGGATTTTTTTTTCACACGACCAGAAATAGTATTATGGACAATAAATCGTCGTGGATATTCGATTATTTCCCAATGAAGACCTCGACAAAAAAAATTAATAGGATGGAATATATTTTAACAAGATACAAAGTTTTTTCTTAAAAATTTAATTGGTTGATAGTGTAAAAAGTTTTTTTTTATTTATAAAAAAAGATCATCGATGAGAATCACTCACGACGGTAAACGAAAGAGGAAAAAAGGAGTGGAAATGGTATATCTCCGCTGATTCGACGTTTATCCTGCGGGCATCAACAGACCGTACAATAGGTCAGTTTTGGGCAAAACTACGCGGACAGTTGTGTCGGTAGAATTCGTGAGACTGGGGAATATCGTCAACTCGTTCGCCGTCGAGCATCGCTCTTTATCCCATAATCCAATCTTAAACCGAGGGGGTGGAAGAAGTGGAGAAAAAAAATGTAAATCCTTTTTCTCGAATCCTTTCATTCCTCACGGTCGGGGGGATGCTCGTACGCGAGTTTCTCGCTACCGAACGGATTCTCGTCGCACTGCCCGTTCTCGAAGCTTTCTCATTTCCCGGGCTGGGGAAATCAGTCTCTTTCGCTCTCTCGTCTCTCCACGGACACCTGAATGTTTTTCACCGTGTCCTTCCCAGCCCACCCAGTCCAACCCATTTTTCAATTCTCTACAACAGACCGCTCGATTTACACGAAAACAACTCTGGAGAAAAAAAAAAACCAACAAACGAAACCGTCGCAGATACTCGTAAATGGAGAGAAAAATACGTTCAAAATCACGACGCGAAGTTCGCTTAAAATATTTCGAATGATAATCAATTTTTTTTTTACTTAATTTTTTTATTTGTTTTTAATAAATTGTTTTCTTGCTTCTCGCGGTGAAAAAAATATGTATATATATACTTTTTTATTTATATACGTATATATATATATATATTTGTTTCCGTTTTCTTTTTTTACGCATTTTCTTCGACGATTCTCGTTTATTTTGCCGATAATCAGGGCAAAAATCGTTTCTCCCGTTCCCCCGAGGGTGAACGAGGCAATCTCCGGTCGTTTCGACGTCCCACCGAGGAGATATCTTTTCGCCGGGTGCACTCAACGAGAGGTCGAAGAGAAACGAGGCAGGGGAGTGAGAAGTTAATGGGATAGTCGTACGGTCGGCTCCGTTTGACTTGCACGACTATTTCGTCGAGTTCGTAACGAGGAGGCAGGAAGAACCTGGCGAAAGCGCGATGGGGAAAAAAACAGATCAAGAAAGGCGAACGCAATTCCGTTCTGCACTAGGAGGCTTTCGAGTCGACTTATTGACATTACACATTTTTCAACGACCAAATTACATCAACGGCTTCACGTAAAAAAAATCAATCGATCGACTGATGGTAATTATTATTTCATCATCAAATAATTCACGGCAATGGATTTTGTTTTCCGAAATTAAAAATCATTCATGTAGACAAATAATTTTATCGAGGGAAACGGGATGGTCGATGAAAGGTCCATAAAATCGAACTAAAAATCGACCGCGCTAATGGGCCGAATTATAGATTTGGGGAGGGGGGAGAGGGGGGCTTATGTCGATACAGTTTAGGATAATGTGACGAAGATCGAAGGCAGAGGGGAGGTTAGTTATACAGGAAAAGAAGCCGAGGGTGTGGCTGCTGTTGGAATCGACTGAAGAACGGATGGACGGACGGACAGACCGAGAGCAGCCGAAGAGCCAGGTGTTTGACGGCGGCGCTTCGTCGCACGACGGAACTGTACCGATTGGAGAGAATTTTCGTTCAAAGAGTTTTCATAAAAATATGAATATGCCCGGCGAACATTTTATTTCTCAGCGAATAATTATATGGCAGACTTTATTTTTTAATTTTCATTAATTTAAAAAAAATCTGACTAAATCGGTTGTTGTAGGATATTCGGATTTTTCAATTTTGGGGTCGTTCGAGGAGATTCCTCGAGGCGTTAAATAACAAACAAAAAAAATATATGTATATGCAAGGTTGATTAATCGATTTAGGACCACTCACATACCGAGCTGGTACGGTAAAGTTGAATCATTTGGTACGGTAACTGTTGGAGTGCTGTAGCAGCTACATACCTGAAAACAAAAAAACAATCATATTAAATTTCAAAACCAACATTTTGTTTTATTTCGTTTCGAATGTGCTCGTGATAATAATTAATTATTAATAATTTCATTAATTTCCAGGAATGAAACAGGAAGTACCGAGATTGGACGGAAGAAAACGGAAGTGAATTTAGTGTCGCGGCAATGTGTATTGGTGCAGCACGAGTCAACGGAATACAGTTCGAGCGTGGGAATAAAGGTAGAAAAAGAAATAAAAAAATTATAGTACTCAGTGATACTGCTCTTGCGATGGTATAGGAAGTAGTAAGGCCCACGCGACGTGGCGCCACTCACAGACGTGACGTTTGCCTATTGCCTATCAACGCCTCTTTCCTTCCCCACATGTTACCAACACTCGCGCGCACGTGGACATGCACATATTGTCGGGCATACAGAGTGATTCAGAATCCGGCCGCTCCGCTGGATTACACCGGTACAATTGTTTCTAATGAAAAAATTGGGATGAGACATCGAATCAATGAAACAAGAGCTCATTTCCGGTTTGTCGGCGGATACCGCGGCGCGAATTAAGCTATTTTCGCATTAGACACGAAAAATTCTTCGTACGCGACGCATCAAGAAAAAAAGGAAACAGTCTCAAAAAAGTCGTCACAAATTTCGCATACATTTTGAGGCTTCTTGCATTCTGTCTTAACTAAACACACCAAGAAAATTAATTTATTTGATGACCACCATTTATTTGGTTTAAGTAACATATTTATTTTACTTAAACCAAACGAACGATGGCCGTGAAATAATTTGTTTTTCTTGGTGCAGTTAGTAAAGTGACCCATAAAAATTTTGTAAATATTTCATAATAATCATTTGTAATTCGTATTAAATTTCATAACCCTTGTAACGTAATTAAACACGATTGGCGAAGAGACTGTACGTTCGTTGATATGTAACTTAACGATCTGCCAGCGACCTTGAACCAATTCGGTACAAAACATTGCTTGAAGTACTATTTTTTTTTAACTTTAAAACATGAAATTAGCTTGAGTATTTAATAAACAAATCTATTGATCCCTGTTCTGGATCGTCCTATACGACAGATACAAATGTATCTACGTATGTTTGGAGTGTCGCGCGTGGGCCCTGTGGGTTCCTAGTTTATTTATCCTCGGGTAGTGAGCAAGTCGCGAGTAGCGAGGAAGCATAGAAGCCAAGTGGGCAGAGGGTCTAATAATTGCGTAGCATAGAAGTGAGTCGCACTGAAAATATAAGCACAGAGTCGCTATATATATATATTTTTTTAACCACTTTGGTTCATTTTTGGTCCCATACAGTAAAGATGCCTAATTTTTTTTTTCCCCCAATCCGTCGATCATTACTGCAAATCTTCTGATCGCGGTATAGGCGATTATTCATCCAAGTACTGGCCGCAAAAATTGGAAATCCTATTCCCGGCGTGCTCTGGCCAATCGTCATTATAAACGTTTAAAAAAATTTTTATTGTTATTATATTTTTTTTCGTTACTGCAATCGCCAATCGAAAATCACGGGAGAAAAGATGAGGATCCGAGGAATCCAGTAAGATTCCCGAAATAGCTCCGTGATCATCGAGAGCACACGACTTCCGGAGAAACGTGGGGGAAACGGTGATGCAGATTCGTTAAATTTCAAGTTGCTCGAAGCGACGGATCTGACTGATCCCACGCGGAGAAAAGGACATGGTAAAATTTACAACACTAATTAAAAAAAAAACACAAAAAAACGCCATTATATTTTTACAGTAGCAGCTGGTAAAAAAAGTTCGAAATTTGGAAGTTTGTTTATCATATCTGTGAGAAAGTTATTATAAAAAATTACGTTCTAATGTAAAACGTAAATTATTGCGATATAGTTATTTATTTAAAAAATGTATTTGAACGATATTGTAGTTTCTTTACTGGGCCATTCTCTTCGCGAACGGGACTTTTCGTCATCCACCCGAAAACTCGGATGTAATCGTCGTCTCAGCATGTCGCATAATTTCAACGTCGTCGACCCGACGCATTGGGAGCAAAGAAAGAGAAAAAAATTGAAAAACTTACGGTACTTAGGTAGAAAAGAGAAAAAGACCGAGCGTAGAAGCGAAGGGCTGATTGGCTGCGGAATTATGGGCATCGTTATGCGTTGTCTTCCAGCGACTTACCCGGAATCGGGTGATTTGTAATGCAAAAAGCTTTCCCGGAAAGGGACGACTGGACGACAGCGTCGGAGCAGCGATGTTTTTCGACGGATAACTGTGCCGTTGGGTCGGAGCGAGCGAGAGTAAGCCAAGAAAATTTCGTTGGCCGGGAAAGCTACGTGGTTCGTCCGTTCCCTCCCTCTCTTCCGTTTTCGCTCCGTCCCGTTCGGATGCGGCCGAAGGGACCGCTGGATGGAGGAGGACGGCGCGCGCGATGAAAAAGAAGAAAGAATCGGGGGTGTCCCCGTTTTCGTGCCTGTCCGCCTCTGTCCCCGAGCACGTTTCACGTCGCGGCCAACGAAACTCGGGTGGAACCGAACGAAACTCGGATGGAATAAAGAAGAGAGCGAGTCGCAATAATATGCGACTGCGGGACACGGGGTGCAGTTCACGGCGGAGACGACTCGTCGCATCACGCCAGTGAATTTCCCCGACTTCCTAGCGAGTCGGAGTTTGAAGCGAGAAGAGCGTTCTTAAATTTTTTGTAAACTATAACAACGCGGGAATTAACTATAACCGCGGGAAGAGCTTTCTTCGAGTAAACTATAAACGTTGCCAAAATTATCACTTAATTGATATTAATATCTGTAATAAAAAAAAGTCTCGCCGTCGCCGCCGTGTTAAGAATTCCCTTAAAGGACTTACGCCCTTGCTATGCCAAGCCCCTTAAATGACTTACGCCCTTGCTATACCAAGCCTCTTAAATGACTTACGCCCTTGCTATACCAAGCCCCTTAAAGGACTTACGCCCTTGGTATACCAAGCCGCTTAAATGACTTACGCCCTTGCTATACCAAGCCCCTTGAAGGACTTACGCCCTTGGTATACCAAGCCCCTTAAAGGACTTACGCCCTTGCTATACCAAGCCCCTTAAAGGACTGACGCCCTTATTCTTCTAAGACCCTTTGAGGGACTTGCGCCCTTATTGATATACAAGTACGCGTATCGGAGTGTTAGCAAGTGTCCATAAAAAAAATGTTATAGTACAAATAACAAATAACAAAATTTGAGTAACTTTGTTCGAAGGAACGGAAATAGGAGGTCAAGGGATTAGTGGTATATCCTCGGATGCATTCATAAACGTGCCCGCGGAGAGTCGAGACTGCGGCTGACGTCACTTCCCGGAGACGGCGAACTCGCGTCTGCCTGTCTTCCTTCCTTCCTTCCTTCTTTTCGTCGAGGCGACTGGCCATATATATATATATATTTTTTTTTTCCTCTCCTTCCCAGTTGGCTATCGCCCTCGTGCGCAGTATGCACCGCACCGTCACCACGACCATCGCCGTCGCTGCCAGCACCGTTGCATCGGAAGCGTCTTTACTGGAGGTTCTCTCGGTCGCGGAGAACGCGGAGTAGTTTCGACTCGCGGAAAGACGAGGGACCTCTCTCAGCCTCTCTCCGCACTGAGACAGAGAATAAGAGGAGTCGAGTCGGGCGCGTAAGATCCTCCGTTTCGTCTCCTCCTCGCGTGTTATGGGAAACTAAAAAGTCTCCTATGTCCCGTCCCTCTCGCTCTCCCCGACCGACGCGACTCGGGGGCCGCCCGTTTATAAATAGAACTTTATTTAAATCCCGAAATAAGGGCAACGACATTCGTATTTGGAGGCTCCCGGGCCCCAGACGTCGGATTTCGTCCTAATTGGGCCTGCCGCGACGCCGAATCTTCCCTCCTCATCCTTTTTCCTCTTCCTCCATAGTTTTCTTTTCATTTTTTTTTTCTTCACCTCTAGCAACGTTTTTTGCTTTTTTTTCTTGCATTTTTCTTTTTTAGTTCCTCGACTCTCGTCTGCGCTCGCGCATACTTGTGGACACTTAGGCTTGTGTACTCTTTTTTTTATCGGTTTTTATTGTCGAGTATTTTTCATTTAAAATACATTTTATTGTATAATTATAATATATTTATTAACTACAATATATTATTGTCATTATCGTTCGCCAAATTTAACTCTAACATTTCGAAACCTCGGTACTTTCCTTCGAGACGCGATGCACATTTTTCTCATTTACTTTTTTTTTTTTTGTTAATCTTATCATAGAGAAAACTTTGTTTTCATGAAAAACTGTCTTCATTTTAATCATTTTTAATTTTTAAATTTTATTTATTTTATTTTCATTACGGCGTTATTTGGAGCGCTCGTCCTTAGAGAAGTTAATCCGACGAGACGACAGACGGCGTTTATCCCGCTCCAACCCCGTCTGCCCCCCGGTTTTTCCTTCGCCGTTTCGCGAAGTTGCAATCTCTCGTCTGAGTCGCCCCAATTCCTTTAATTTTTATTCCCTTCTTTCTCCCGTCGCCTTTGCGGTCTCGCTCTCGTCTCGCTTCCGACACCGTCAGCGTGCCGTGTCTCACTCGCGGATATTTTCGCGTCTAGACGGTCCTGTCGGAGAACGCAGTGACGTATCGGTGCGTCCACTCATTCTGTTTATTCGTGAGCGCGCTCCACGGAGCGGCCGCGCGCGCGCGCGCATGCGTCCCACCCCGCCGCTGTGCGGGACCCGACGCGGGGCCGCGTGAGAAACTCTCATTCACTCCACCTCTTATTTCTGTCTTTCTCACTGCGGATGCTGCACCGCCCCGTCTACGCCTCGATGTAGTATCGGTATTAAAGCTTTGTTCACAATTAACGAAGAATTTACGAAAAAATCACACTTCGGATTTATGAAAGTCCGGCTGATAATATTAAACGTGAGACTCCCAGAAGCGAGTGAAAACTGAGCATTAACGACCGCTGGGACGATTCGTCTAACATTATTTTCACACGAAAAAATATCGTGTAAAAAAAAAATTTGACGTCGATTTTTATGATTAATTTTTTGGCATAGGGTTTCGATTTTTTAATTTTTTATTTTTTTTTCATTAAATTATTTATTTAAGATCATGACCTTTTATTTCAGGTGAGACGTGCTCTTCAAAAGTGGGATTTAAAATTAATTTTTTTTCCTCGAATCTCCACCGGGACAATTGTGAACACAGCTTTAGTATAGTATACGCTATATGCGTCCCCGTCTCGGACGCCCGAGACGAAATTATACGAGAATATAACGCGCACTGTCGCAGACAGCGGTGCTTTGACTACGGGAAAATAAAGAGAATGATAATAAAAAAAGAAAGAACTTTTTTTTTCTTCAAGAAGAATAGCACTGACATACTTTATTTGACCGTGCGAGTGTATTCAATGTCGCGGAGAACATTTCAAATACGGAATTGTTGCCTCACTCACGATCAGTAAACCTCCGACCATGAAAAAAATAATAATAGTTATTATTATTATTATTATTAATGTTCACTAATGATCGAAAGGAACAAATTTCAGGTTGATATAAAAAGTTGCCAACAATAAAAAAAGAAAAGCTATTACATAAAAACAGACAACTATAAAAGGTCAATCGGATTTGTTGCACGGCATTAATCACGACTCTTACACGGCGTAACGAACAAAAAAAATCGATAAAGAATAAATTTATACTTTGTTCAGGATGAACTGCTACGATCAACGGAGCGTGTCGCGTTGTATATATATTTATATATTTATCTGTATATATAATGATATATGTGTGTATTGCGCGAGATCGAGCTGTGTACAGCGTTTCTGGGTTTCTGCATCGTCCTCCATGTATGAGAGACCTCGATCCAGTTTCGATATCGGGGCGAGCGAACGAACAAGTGAATGACTGAACGATAGTTCTGTGCAGTCCACCGCCGTCCGTAACTGCGTCTTGCATACGGTGCTGAATCCATTTCATATTCCATTACGTGTCGCACTTAGTGTTGCCGCTTAAATTGTGGGTCATAATCTCGTTCGTATTGCAATTCGCTGCAAACAGCAGTTTTTTTGCATTTTGCATTTTTTTCATTTCACTTTTGTGCATTGGACAAACATATTGCAGTTTATTATATGCTCCTGCATATGGGTGCGTTGGAGTTCATATTGGTATTTCACATCGCAATTTAAATGACCGTTCTGCTAAACTTTATGCAACATTATATTGCATTTTATATTGTCCTTGCATCGCAGTTCATATTCCATTAATTTTGCATTTTTCAGATCATTTTAGTGCAATGGATAACATACTGTAGTTTACCTTGCACCTGCATTTGTAGGATGCATTGGATTTCATATTGATATTGCGTACTGCACTTTTAAATGACCGCTCTGCTAAAATTTATGCGCCATTATATTGCATTTTACATTATCCTTGCATCGAAGTTCATATTCTATTAATTTTGCATTTCTCAGATTGTTCAATTTTCGTGCAATTGACAACATATTGCAGTTTACCTTGCATCTGCATTTGGCGGATGCATTGGAGTTCATATTGGCATTGCGTACCGCACTTTTAAATTACCGCTATGCTAAAATTTATGCGACATTATATTGCATTTTACATGATCCTTGAATTGCACTTCATGTTCCATTAATTTTGCATCTAAACCTTCTGTTTCTCCCGCAGTTAGTAACACACGATCAATAATCGCCTAACAGGGGCCTCGATACGACCCAATACCATAATTCAAAGCCCACGGTCGCAAACCGGTCGATAAAATTCATCCAGGAAAAGCCGAAGCGCGAATCCAACCCAACAGAAAAGTTCCACAGACTGTATGAACATACCCGGCCAATGCCGACGAATTGGATAGAGCACTGAAAGCCACACATCGATTCGCCCGAAGAATCTCTCGCTCTCGCTCGGGCTAGGGAATCGGTTCAACGTTTCCAGTGGAATTTCTTTCCGCGAGCGCCCGAACGCGGAGGCCTCACCGTGCTTGCGTTCCGTGTTTGCCGCAGCGGGACTGCAACGCCGAGAGGGAGACGGCGAGCGCGGCCCAGGAATGTAGAGAAGCGAGCGAGCGAGCGCCGCTCGGCGACTCCGGCCTCCTCGCGGCTTTCGTCGGCGCGCAGTGCGCGAGCGCGACCTTCTCGCCGATTTCAGACCAGTCGCTAACCGATTTGTAACGTTCGAACGTTCCGTGGATCTCAATGGGGCAGGGGAGGGGAGGGGGGAGAGGGAATTTACACGAGGTAGACTAGGACACTCAGAATTAACTTAGGGTGATGTGACGCCTCTTCCGTCTCGCTTGGACGGAATGGTGCTCGGTCGGTAACAAAAAGGGTACTTATTTATTTATTTTTTTTAATCGAGCCCATCTGCGAATAAAAGAAAATTCTTACACGAAGCTGATATCGATTCAGCTTCACGTAAGAATTTTCTTTTGACGGCCCAAGGTCAGGAGAGTTGAAAAAAAATGATTACAGATTTCATTACCGACTGAGGCGTTGAGCACGCTCTTAAGGAGGGAGTCTCGCTGCGCGCTGACTTCGCATAAGTTCGACAACAATAAGAGAAAATTGCAAGTACCCCTTGATGGTGTAAAAATCTGAAAAAA
>JAPYZC010001555.1:0-18453 GCA_030522665.1 Ichneumoninae sp. A BG-2022a | reverse complement strand
TTTGGTGTTTCTGCACTTTACTCAAGTGCAGAAATATTGTTGGATCAGTAGAATATGGCCGTCTGTACCGGCACGGGTTTTCCGTAGTTTCCCCGTGTCTCTGGCAAATGCGGTACAATGTAGCTAAGTCGGCTACGGACACACTGGAAGTTAGGTAGCTTAGCTGAGTGCGGGTAGGGAGTGATAGGGGGAATCGGGATGGGGTCCGTAAAAACTCGAAAGGGTATACGGTGGAATTGGAACAATAAATATATAAATCCGAGCCATCAACCATTGTCGTTCTCCAGCAATTACGAGATGACGACGGTGGTCCTTCTTTTCGACCGTCGATGTACGGTGTCATTGTCTAGAGGATGTAGGCATGCGAATCGATTAATAGAGACAATTCTAATAATATCGAATAGCGGTAATAATAAATTTGATAACATTCTCAGAGATAACTTAAATTCTTGAGGTGCTTTTGATTTCATTTTGATAATATGGAAAACAAAAATGAATCAGAAGCATCCATATCATTGTCACACAAACTTGCAAGAAGTATTATCGCTGGGCAAAAGTTTCCCCTCTACATAGAAGTTTTTGAGGGGACCGCATAAAATATTAATAAAGACGGGTTAAAATATACATGAATATGTCGGCCGAAGGCATTGCTTTTTTATCCGTGCGGGGGAAACCGCGAGATAATGACTCCGCGTCTCTGTGGTCTCGAACAATGTCGGGTATTCTCAATAGCAGGTAAGGAAGGGGGATGGAAAAAAAACATACGAATAAAAAGCAGTGGGTCCTAAGCTTAGGGTGCGCAATTAGAAAAAAGGGAAAAAATAATGCAAAAAACGCGGTCACCGAGGGTGGAGCGGAAAGCTGCTGACGGCGAAGGGTCTCTCGAGATGTCGCGAAGGTTATATCTTCATATATACATTTGCGCATATATACACGTACATGTGTACTTTCGTACTGTAAATGTCGAAGAACTTGCGAATACTTGTCTCAGCGGGGTCTCTATGAGGATTCTGAGAATACTTTCATTAAATAGGAGAGCGCGGGGAAAACGGAGCACCGTGGCAAAATGGACCACTTTTACCAATGCTTTCGCGGTACGTAAAAAAAAAAACGAAAGTCTTATTGCAAACGGAAAACACGGGTCCGTCTTACCCCGGTCTCCGCCTATATCGACCGTCTCGAGTAATCATCGTCGAACTTGCTGGTTTCCCTTTTATTCGTCTCGTGACTGTCGCATAACCGAGATTCCTCGTTCTTTTCCCTATTCAGCGGTCGTTGGCACAAGAGGAGGTAAAGATACGCGAGAAAAATCACGGGTATGACCTGTGCTCCAGTGTTCGCACCCACAGTCATTCAACTTGCGAAGCAGGCAGGTTTCACCGCCGCGCGGGGAATAAATACAATAGTTTGCCCCGAGACAAAAGAAAAGTATATAGATATATTTTTTTTCCAAAAGCTCTCTGCATCTGAGACTTCTAGCGTCGCGTCTGAGTGTGCGTAGTCGAAAATAGAGTGAAAAGAATATTTTCTTGGTTTAGTGCCTAATAATATGCTGGCTGTATTTACGAAAGGATTCTGATGAGGCACATTTCGTGAACTGGCGTGCAGTCCCGAAATTCATCATTTTACATTTGTCATGCTCGACTACACCGAGTGTCAAAAAAAAAAAAAAAAGTGTCAAAACGGACTGACCGTTTCATGTCCCGTGCGGAAAGTTGATTAAGGCAGTCCATTTTGCCCCGGGGTATTTCATTTACAATACCGACTCGAAATTACCCCACTGACCCTCGTTACCCTCGTTTTTCCGCTTTTATACACATCCGCACTCTCGAACAGTCGAGCGTACGTACGGTATATGTATATAAATTAATCACGAACCGAGTTTGCGAGAAAGAGGATCAGGATGAGAATCAACGATACAGCACAACCTGTACTTGAGTCTTTGGGAAGTTCTCCGCAGTTATAGCGACGAAGAGCTTAAAGCCCCCCTACCACATACCCGGAGCTTTCGTACTCAATCTACCTCTCGAGCTTTGCATACAGTTGTGTTGGTACTCTCTATTCATGTATATATGCATAACTCTCATTTCCATAAAGATTTAGTTGGATGCAATCCTGTCTGGTATTTCGGAGCTTGCATTCGTCTGGACCTTTCGACCCTCTTCCACTTCAACGTCTAAGCTCCGCTCATTTTTTTTTTATCTATACGAGTAGACTAATTTTTCTGCACGGTAACATTTCACCCCATCCTCTCGCAGCTTCCCAATTGTTCAACGAACCGCGCCACCGACAGTCGTTTCGACGAATGAAAATGAAAAGAAAAAATCTTCATCGCCCTTTTCGCAAATGCGTTTAGTGTTTAAAAGCCATTTTGAGTACTCGTCGATGCCGAGCGGTGACGACAAGTCACCGAGGGGTTGTTTGATTACGCGTCGAACGAACGGGGAACATCTTTATGGTGCGCTGGTTGCACAATCTCGTTATCAGGTCGAACGTTCGCGCGACCGAAATGGACAAGTGGACCGAGTGCATATCGACGGCGCGGAGACCGAAGGGCGTCCGTCCACGTCGTTTTAACATGTAAAGCGATGTCGATTACGCGATAATGTTGTTTGGAAGTGGGTTGTACGGCTCGGTGATACTATAAGGCACAGTCTTGTTCGCAGCGCGAAACTGGTAAGATAGATTTGCATCGATCGAAAGCATCCTTTATTGGATCCTGAGCTAAATCTCCCGAGGACCGAGGCTTACAGTGGAGCAGAGATAGGCGCGATGTAAAGTTGTTAGGTAGAAGTTAAGAGAGTACGGTAAAGTCAAGGGAAGCGGAGCTGGGCAAAAACTCCGAGTACCGAGTACCGAAGCACACAGACAGAGAGAACAAGTGGTCCACTTCGGATACTGGCTCTCCCGTGCAGAGTACCGTGCATAGCCTGCGGTCCACGCACTTGAGCGCTCTGACACCCGTAGCTGGTATTCGCAGTTTTGCCAAGCTCCGAGTAAAATAGTAGAGGTGGGAGCAAAGTTAGAATCTACAGAAATAGAGGTAGAATAAATAAGGTAAAATTATTATGGAGGGCCATATTCACCACTTTCACCACTTTTCCCTTTGACTTAATACTTTTACTGCTTTACCACTTTTATAATTTATTTATTCGCAAATTTCCGGATATTCGGCGTTTTCATTTCTTTATTTTTAATAATCCATTTTCCACTACTTGCATACCATTTTCTCCTTGCACGCAATTTTCAATATAAATATGTACAATGTAGATAGATAGATTCGTTTATTGCGTGTTCTGAGGCCTGAGCCTCCTAAGAACAACGTGCCACAACTTACACATCGCTCATTTGATTTACCGTTTCACCAATTTTATCATTGATTTATATGTAAATTTCCGGATATTCTGCATTTTCGCCCTATAAATAAAAATTAAGTTACAGTGGGAGTGAAGCAAGTGAGCAACAGCAAAGATAGACAGGTTGGTCAAAGTAACATGGGAGGTCACTGATAGTCCGATTTAACGAAAAATCGGTTTTTGGACCGGATCGGAATTTTAGAGGGTCACATGCTCAGGAAGGAATAAAAAAAGGATTGGAGCCGAGGATCCTAAAATTCGGGATATTCGAGGCATCGCGGCAATAGTTCAATTTCTCTGAAGCCGGGTAGGATGGGTCGGTTCGGAGGGGAAAGGTTGATACCCGATATGGTAATCCGTCGGATAATCCGAATGCGCTTGGAAGCGACACGGAGAATCACGGTGTGGAATCGAGAGGGCGGAGAGTCTCGTGCCTACTTAAATATGTATATCCGTGCACGGAGGTATATATAGTCCCACGTAGTTACGTGGCGAGCACCGGGAACGGCTGGACTTTTGAAATATTTCACGGATAAATGAGTACGCTGGTGCTTTGACGTCGTAGACTCGGCCACTTCAGATGGATCGAGCACGGTCCGTTAACTTCCGAATGATCCTCTACTCAGGTGCGATTACTGCAGGAGGGAGCAGGCAAATGCCAACCACCCAATATGGAACCTTAATATCCCGGCTGTAAAGTGGAATTCCGATTTTTTGTTAATAAAAAGAAACTCAAGTTGATTCAAGATCTGGGACCTCTACCAGTAAATACTAGCGTTTTTTACTATACATTTATCATCACTATTATTGATAAGTGAAAAAAAAGTTTTCTTTTCTCACGCATGAAAAACCCTCGTTTTCCCATCGCTCCCCAACATGCAAAATGGCTGAGACATGCGGCAATGGCAAAATACTTTGCGCACTGGTTTACCGGTGTGCAAAATACTTTGCGCACTGATCAATGGTGTGCAAAATAAGGTTTTGCTACTAGTGCCATCTAGCGTTGCAAACGGTTGCTATATTAACAGACGGTTGGTTTAGTAACACCGAGGCTAACCCTATTGTGCATGTCTGTGAACGGTGGCAACTCGGATTTTGCATTGCACTCGTAAAGAAAAATATGGTTCGATACATGAGTCCAATCTCGCTTCTTGCGCACTGCTTGTGTGAAGGACAGCCCTTCGCCTCGGCTTCGTGCTGCCGTTCAAACTCACAATGCACAAAACGCTCATTTGGCCTCTTGTATCGAAATATACTATCATCTGGGTGGTCCATCATCCATCGTACTCGAATCATACCAATGAACCATTTAAAAGAATTATATTGCGTTTATAAATTACTCTACGACTCAATAATTAATGATTTATTAATCATTCATTCAATTGTTGAGTGACCGAAGAAACGTTCCTTTTGTTAATTTTCGGAGTGACGCAAATTCCTCATCACCGCTTCTATCCCCGTGCGAGAGCCACGGTCGCATTGCATTTACCCGTACAATAACCAACGTTGAATAGCGCGCACCGAGTGATATTAAATCGCGAGGAATTAACGCCTCGGTCGGAGCCGTCATTCGGTTGACTTCTGTGAAATTGCACGCGTACCATTCCGCATTAGATCGAAAGACAGTGCAGAAAAGCACCTGTTGAAATGGTCCATTGTGAACTGCGCTCCACAGTTCCGCGTTCCCTCTCCGGTTAAATGTTAAAGCAGCAACTCGCCATGAATTGTCCATCTCAATTGGTACTCCACTTCATTGGCCTTCTGTATCATTCGGTGCGTGCCGCTATATCCGAATGCAAAAATTAAATTCCGATGTGTGAATGGAACATCCTCTCACTGTTCCGTGCCTGAGTGTGGCCGTTATTGCACGCATGCACCCGGCTGCACTGCAATTTTGAGGCAGCAGCAAAACGCGAGACCCCGCACTCGATTTTGCCAGAGAAAATGTATTATCAAAGGACATTAACCCTCTCCCCAGACCCCCCTCCCCCCGCTGTCTCTCCCCTAGCTTTGGCCGCACATAAAAATAAAATACGGGGCAACGCGCGAGAGGGATTTGAGCTTTCCAAATTCCACCTGGCGATTGTTACCCGCGAATTACAGCCGGCTGCGGGAGTTGAACTAATTTTCGCGGAAACTGCCGACGCTTTGACGCCGGCTGAGTCCAAGTCCATTTGCCATTCGTGCAGCGGCAGCCCAACAGGGAGTCCTTTAATGTGTCGCGATGCATGAAAGCTCCGACAAACGGGCATCAACGACGTAAACTCAAACCCACAATCCCCGGAAAGCTACGACTTTTTGCCACGCTTGGTTTTTTTTCTTCTTGTTTTATTTTTCATATTACGTACACCAGACCGTACAACGAGAACGCTCGGGCGCATAAGCGAAAAGTAGAATTACCCTCGACGGGCGAACCGCGCGACCACTACGAATGCAACGACTATAAGGAGACTCTGATGCTTTACAAGCGCGGTATTACCACATTATATGTATGTATATGTATATATATATATATGTATGTATGTATGTATTTCTTTTTTTTTTTTTGGACGAGACCCAACCAACGGAGAACGACTTTTTATCTCGTTCCCCACGTCTTTCCGGACACTGTCGTGTCTCGTTGAGCTTTCCGCATAGAAGTTTCCTCGCGCGCGCTTAACTACGTTTGGCAACGTTTCGCCCAACATCCTCGGACCCTGAGGACCGTATCGCGGCAACTATCCTTGCACGGACGGAAAACTTTATCGGCTAATTTAGTATCACGAGTGGATTGCCAGAATTCGGAAGGGGCCTCTAAGCTGCGTCTCTGAAAACGGGGACTTGGACAAACCGATTTTTTGAAGGAAGACACGTTTTAAGGATTTTTTTTCTCATCATTTCGACGTGGAACGGTTTCCGGATTCTCACCGACAACGGAACGAAGATCGGACAAAACATGGACCATTTGTGTATTCATGGTGGCCACGGTCAGGTAAACCGGGAAAACGGGGATAAGTCAGGGAATTTCAAAATTAGTCAGGGGAAAAATCAAATTCCCGGACCAATTCCCGAACTTTCTATGAATAAATAAAAAGTACATAAAAGGGAGTCTTAAAAAAAATTGGAAGCATTTCGAATATATATATATATATATAATTAAACATTAATACAATAATTAGACATTTTCATTTGCATCGTTAATTTTTTTAAAAGAAGTCGTTAGAAGTTTGGTCAGGGAAAAGTCAGGGAATATTTTTCCGGCGAAAAAACGTCCACTATGACATTGCATGTATCAATATTCCAAAAAAATGTACATCCGTATCGACCGTGCAGTTTGAATTGGAACCGAAAATTGCGAGGGACACGACGATATCAGATGTAACGGTGATTTATAGATCACCGTTAAGTAAAATCTACCCCGTTCTCTGCGTGTTTCGCAGACACATTAATGTCTACCGTTGCACTATAAAATTCGTCGGATTGCCAACAGTGTAGGGGAAGTTTCATGACCTCGCTGATTCGCTGACGCATCACAGAGCTCTCGTCATCGGTCGGTGCTTATTTTTTGTTCTTCATCGTTATTCTTTCTTTTTTCATCTCTTTTCCTCTATTGCTCGTACTGTTCGGCCGCGCAAATCCCGTGCCCCTATCTTTTTTTGCCCCCCATTTTTCGAAGAATCGACTCATCGATCATTAAAACTCGTTGAGCCGTGCATACGGATGTGCACTAATAAGCGCACCGTTGTGGAAATCGATGAATAAAAAAAACGAAAAAAAACACTCACTCACACAGTCGAGCAAGAAGGATCGAGAGAAGAGAATGCTCGAGTACGGGGAAGGCCAGGCCGGGGAGTGGCCTGCTCGAAAGAGAAAAGAGTATGGAAAAAGAAAAAAAGGAAATAGTGGAAAGCGCAGCAACTGCCGATACTTCGATGTACTTCCCTTCCTTCCACTTTCGCCGGTTGATATGTACCACCGGCAAAGCCTCCGATACGCACTAATCCGGGCATGCACCTCGAACAAAAAAGAACGAAAAAAAATATATATAAAAAAATAAAAGAAAATTTTCTCTTCCGCGCCATGCACGATTTATCGTTTGCATACACGATGTTTTCCACTGTGCACCGAGAACAAAACAATCGCACACTTCGATTCCGGAGTGAAACGAAAACACACGCCCAATCGTTGATGGCCGTGAAACGACCCAATGTTCAAATACGAATTAAAATTTCGAAAAATTATATGAGTGTCCTGTCCACTTATTTCAGTTTCCGAACGATGAGGACTGCATATTAAAATTGGCTTTATAATCTTCATTTTACCGGCTGCTACAAACCGCTTTTTTGAGAAGAATATCGTTCAATTTTACCTCGATCAAAAAACCGGTAAAAAAAAACACAATCGAGAAAATTTGGAAATTACATTTTTATTAAAACATGAATTACTGATTTAATGTACAGTGTACAATAGAAGACTCGTAGAAACAAGACTACAAATTGTACAATAATTCGTCGATTACGTGAGTTAATGGTTCGCGGCATGCTGCAGCCATTGTTCCCATAGATAACGCCAGTATTTCAATAGCATTCCTCGATCGGCCGGTAATCAAGCACGAGCAATGAGTATTAGTGGAATTGCGGGCAAACCACGCTGGTCGAGGGAAGCCAATGTCCCTGAGGAAAGCATAGGTCCTTTGTGGTCCATCGATCTGCGGTGAGGAGACGAGATCGAACGATGCACCCTAATATAAACTCGACCCCTTTCGGCCCCATCTCGGCCCTTCGGTTCATCTCACCCATCTGTACCCTACTCCACGTATATAGTGTACCTATTTAATTACCGAGAGGTTTGTTACTCCTCGCCAAAGAGAGATTCTTGCAATTAAGTCCCCGACCAGAAATTTATTGGCGACGAATTTACACTTTAATGAACTCGCGTAAATCGTCTTTATCGTCGACAATCCAATCTTGGATTACACATTTTGTTTTTTTAATAATCCATTTTCCACTACTTGCATTTTCTCCTTGCACGCAATTTTCAATCAAAATGTTACAATATATATTTTTTACTTTTTTTAATGTCGTCTTTTTTTCTAATTTAATTTTTACTAGGTTTTCAAAGTTTATGTTCGTACTAGTTTATATCCATATAAAAAAAGAAAGAACAAGATCCAATAATTTCTCGCAAAAAATAAAGAAAAAAAAAAAAATGTGCCCATTCACGCAGCAAGAACCCGCGCACCCTTCCCACCCTCTTATATAACGCGGCTCTCGCGACACTTCGCGTGGAATCCGAGTATGAAAAAATATCTTTTTTTTTTCGAAGCAAGCACAGCATTCCTGGTGGTGCGAACGGTGAAAATATACGTGTTTCTTGCCGGAGAATTTTCACGGTTCGTTGTGTCCCATCACGCTCGCGCACCTTCGAATCTTCTTCGGGGATCCCAGAGTCAACTCTCCCCCTATCTACTTGGCTCTTCAGCCATCTTCAACCTTCACTCGCGCCTCCGTACAGCATCTTTTCACCCGCTCTCGAGTCCCTCGGCTATCGTTCCCCTTCTATCAGCGCTTCCGGGCTTCCACCCGCCTTCTCGCTGTACATTCGAGCAGACGTCCTCTTATCCACGCGCAGACGTGCAGTTTAAGGAGATCGAGTCAACCCGCATCTTTTAAAATTTAACTGCTGTCTACAGACGCGCGTACGAAATTCACTTCAACGCCACAAAAAAAGTAAGAGTTCTATTATTCAAAAATCTTTCCTGTGGTCCAGTGTATTTTTGCACTGGAAGTTTAAATGCAAGTTTGATGCTTTACAAGTCACACAGCCGGAAATCGTACCGAAACGGCGCGAACGGCCAGCTGAGTGGGGACCACGCGTTGCTACACTGAGAGAGATATTACCATACCACGTAGTAGTAGGAAATTAGGGTGCCCCACCTATGGTAGGAAGTACCGGATTTATAAGAATTTTTCGTAGATATGGTAAAAATTCTTGGAAAAAATGAGACTTTTCGCCATAGGTGGTGCCCTAGTTCCCTACTAGTATGTATGTCATCTAAGAAAAATTGGCATAGTAATGGCAATTTTTCTTTGATGATCGACAGTTTTTACTAGATCTTTCTCTTAGTGTACGGTAGCTTCAAAGAGTAGGGATAGATGTCTCACTTATGAAGGGTTAACTGAGCTAATGACTTATCTGATGGCCCACTGTACGTGGAGCCTCGGTTCGGCAGGTTGCCACGACGAGCAGAAGGATTCAGTCGAGCGAGTGATCGACACGCGGCCTCTTCTGCGGTACAGCAGCAACACCGCCACTACGACCACCACCATCATCAGTCGTGGTACTTTGAGTACCCAAAGCACGACGACAACGTGCAACACTCTACCCGTCGCGGTACATATCCTCCATCGTACCCATCCATCCCCATCCACGCTCTATATCTTCCCCACCCACACACCCACAACATGCTGATACCAATACAGGCACAGGGGGTGAGGGAGCACCGCAAACCCGTCCCAAATAGCAAATAGAATAGGAGGTTTAAGCTTCGGGGTGGTTTAGGCCGTTCGGCTAAACCGTCGACCTCATACCAAACCCTCCCCCCTTGCGTTTCTCGTTTTATCTCCATTCCTCTCCGTCAGAACCAAACCCCCTCCCTCCCGTACACTCTAAAACCTTCTATTTACCCTCGGCACGCTCATCACGGATATAGGATGTATATCGGCGGTACAGCCGTTTCGACGTGGATTGTTGCGGTTGTTCGAGCAGCCCACAATAATGTCGATGACAATGCGTCGCCGCCCTCGCCCGGCAATCGCCACACCAGAGATACCTTGTATACGAAATCGGTGACGCGGGTCGCCTTGCCTCTATCTATCTGCACTATATGTACAGCATCCGCGCACACGCGCTGTTCTATACCGGCTCGAGCCACGGTGTAGAATGTAGAATGTTGTGTATAAAGGTGGAGAGTATTCGAGCGATGGTAGCGATTATTAGTCCTCCTGTTCGGGAGTGAACATACATGCACATATCGGCACAACCCTTCTGTTCAGTGCAAATCAAGCAACCTGCTCTCACATGACCGAGCCTAATGTACCGACGATTCGACCGATTGTCGATTGGCTCGTTGATTGAAATTCCTCGAAGCCCCCTCACGATAGCGGCTCTCTCCGTCTATCTGTCCGTCTGTCTATCGCTCCGCCGTACACGGGATATAATGCCGCGATCGTTGCTTGATATACGGACTGATGAAACCGCTGTCTCGCTCGCTCGTCGGGTATGAGAGTATCGTTCGGCAATGCAATCGTGTACGGTGAATAGATGGGAGGTTCGTAGTTTGCATTTCTCTATCGGCGAATCTGATTATTCTGGGAAATGTAATTTGGGGAATAAATTGTGAATTTCTGTTCGGTCGGTTTTCGGTGATTTTTGGGGGCGCGATGGGCCAGCCCAGTTAGGATGGGAATATGAACGATACCGGGCCGTTATTCAACACTTTTATTCTGTATGGTATTCCGGGGGAATCTTCGACCCTTTGACGCAACAATATCGCGAATTCGCGGAATGATGAATACTTAAATTTTATTTACTTAAATTCTTAAATGTTTTTATTTATTTTAGTACACTGAGAGAAGGATTTAGTAAAAATGACTATATCGCTTGAGAAATATTACCATAGCACATAGGAGTAGGGCATTAGCCTATGGTGGGAAGTACCGGATTTATAAGAACTTTTTTTTTATATATTGGTAACATTTTTTGGAAAATCTCAGACTTTCTGCCATAGGTGGCAGCAAGTCCTAGTTCTTAGAAATTACTCTCCTAGAAATTACCATAGCCCTAGTTCCCTAGTACTATGTGCAATGGTAATGTTTGTTAGACGATCGGTAGTTTTTACTAGATCCTTCTCTCATTGTACTTTTGCGTGATAGGATCAACAGTGGGAAAATAGTGTCGACGTTTTTGACCCATTGCGTTATTCATGCGACAAGATCTCTCCGAGATTACACCAATCGGCAATTGCTTCTGGTTTTCGAGCGGCGACCGGGGCAAACGAACAAGGGGCTGGTATACCGCACCTATTTCAGTATCTACGAACGACACGGTATTTTCTATTTAGTGTCGACACTATCGGCTACCTCGCCGAAAGCTTTTTTTTCAGATAGCCTTTATCTTTAGTGCCCGATGAAACACAGCTGCCGTAGGACGGGGAGATAACGATGCACTGGTACTATCGATGCTCTAACGACTATATACTGCTGGTGGAAAGCGGGAGCTGGTATAACCGAGAGCGGGGTAAAATGGACCACGACCAAAAAAATTGCAAGTGTTTTAATACATTTTTCTGAACATTTTTCTATCCCATTTTGCCCCATCTGGACGATTTAAGCCCTCGTCGCATTCGACACAGCCAGCGCGTCGTCCAAGAAAAGGAAATCCACGAACATTCCGCGGCACGCCGGTTGTATATTACATCGAGACGGTTTCCCTCGTCAAGGAATGACCGTGCGATTCGGGCCGCGAGCCAGAAAACTTTATTCTCACTCGTTTTGTTCACATTTAAAGTAACTATTCGTTCCCGAGTGCGAATATACGTATATACAATACGCGAACGCATCTAGCAGTAACGTGTCCAATCGTCAGCGAGCAAATGGGTGTCCCCGTTGCAATTTACTTCGACCGTAAATTTTCGAGCATCGTTAGGTACACATCTGCATGCAGTACAGCGTACAGTAAATTACACTTTATACACAGCGGAGTTAACGAGCTTGAGGCTAATACGAAACTGCGAGATTTTAACTTTACCCCCTTCTCGGCGGAATGTGATATGTTATGTACTTGACGTTTGGATAGTTTCCTTTGCAAGTCGCGACTGCGATTCGCATTTCGTCACCAGATGGCGGGTGTTGTACCCCGAATTATTTTACATTACTTGAATCCAATAAATTCATCAAGTAAATTGAGAAATACTTACTGGCAAATCCACTGAGTCGCGAAGCAAATCCGTGTACACTCAGAAAAATAATTTATTTGACGGCCACCGTTTATTTGATTCAAGTACAATATTTATTTGATTTAAATGAATATTTATTTCATTTAAGTAACTATTTACTTAATCAAATAAATATTTACTTAAACCAAATAAACGGTGGACGTCAAATACATTTTTTTTCTGTGTGTAGGAATTTACCGAGTATGTTGGACACACCAATCTTGTGAAGCGATAATCGGACAATGGCCGATTCTCGATGTCAAAATATAGGAAGTAAAACAAAATTGCAGACGTATCAATTTGCACCTCGCGGATCGCGATCGAAAAATTGACAGTCTGAACTCGTGTAGAGTTCAGACTATCAGTCTGAACAACGAACAAATTCACTAATTTCTTTGAATAAACTTGTTATTTAGCTTGTATGACAAACTCGAGTTTCACTCTCAATTTTCCCAACGATCCCATATACCTTTTAAATTATATTTGTTGACCTCACGACACACGGGGCAACAACACGGGGCAAAACTGGAGCGCGTGCTTCATAGGAGATAAGCCTTTTTTTATGACCCGCTAAAAATGTGTTAAAACAGTCCATTCCACCGCTCTTTTCGCTAGTAACAGTAGTTTGGCTAAATTTCCGCTAGTATAACACGAAACCACCAAAATAGATGGTCCTCGACACATTTTTCCATTATCGAAACCGAATCCCCAGAATTTCGGTACCCATGACGAAATCGATCATTCTCCCGACCGTCGCATTAATGGCTGTCGGGGGAAGTATTGGAAGAGCAGTCATACTTTTCGTAGTTTCCCGAGGCTACCGCTTGGCGTAAATGGGTTCGCCAGAAAGGGGATACCTGTAAGTATAGTGGAGGCCGGAAACAAGTTTCATCGATGCAACGCCGGAAACTCGTCGCCTTCACGTCAATCCGATCGCTCGGCTCCTACAAAGGCTTGATGAACGTGGAGAGTGCAAAAGAGCTCTAGACATTTAGACACCGGCGCGTGAGCGGAAATGAAGAAGCTCGTCGGTGTCGCCCGCCGGTCATTGTACCTCGTAAGCCCTGCAAGACCCTATGTATACATGTATTTATATATGGGGCATTCCACAGTAAATCACACGGACTAAAACCGGAGCGACTGCAAATGAGCTGCAATTTTTTTTTCTATTGTTGTTATCACTTAAAAAAGGATCTGTGATTTTTTCAGATTTTTATTTTCATTCGGACTTTGGTTTAAAAAAATAAAATGTTTAAAAAGTGCTAACTCCCACAAAAAAATGCTAACAAACATAGCCATATCATTTTTTCGTCGTGAAAGGTAGTTTAATATAAAAATACTTAGAATATTATCATTAGTCATAAAGAGTGCTTTCATCGGGTTTTAAATGAAAAATATAAAGTTTCATTAAGTATAACCTCTCCAATTTTGCCGAAGTAAATCACGAAAACTGTTCGTTGAAAACCAGAAATTGAAAACAGAAAGCAGAAAGAAAAAAACAATAACGTCACAGCACAAGAAAAAATTGCGATGTACACTATATCTTTACTTAATTAACTTACTAACTAGCTAACTTCTGATGATTAATGGAGTCGAGTTAAACGCCTGACGAACATTTAAAAAAAAAATTTTTTATAGAAACATAAAAACAGTACGGCCGGCGTTACGTTCAAAATATTTTTTACAATGTTATTATTTTATTGTTATTTATAATTTTTTGGGGGGAGTTGGAGTTTTTGAAACATGTTTTTTTCCAAAGTCCGAATGAAAAAAAAAGATCTGAGAAAAAGCACAGATTCTTTTTTTTAGTGACATCAACAATAGAAAGAAATTGCAGCTCATTTGAAGTCGCTCCGATTTCAGTCTGTGTGATTTACCATGAAATGCCCCATATATATATTTGTATTGTATGTGCATATACATACAATACATGTACATATATGTACATGTATGTGAGCAAAGTTGGTCGGAACGTTCGCGACACGAGTGTAGATAAAGACCCGGCCACGGTCTCCTCCCTCCACCGTAGGGGATGCTTTTACGATGTTGACGAATCCCGCGAGTTTCCCTTCCTCCCCTTCTTCGTCTTCTCTTTCCAGTTTCCAGTCACCGCTCGCGTTCCCCATCTCTTCGTTTACCTCCTGATTCGTTTCCCTCTCATACTCGCCCTTGTGTCCCTCCTCTCTCCATCCGTCTCTTCTCCTGGCCCTCGCGAATGTCTGCTTCGTTCTTCACGTCGATCAAGGACCATTGCCACCGTAAGATCCGACCAAACTTTGCCTCGAGTCTCTCCACCGCCCCACTTTCCGTCTCTTCCACCCTCACTGCTACTCAAGGGCGAAAAACTCGAGAGATTATCATTAGCGCCGGCGATTGATAGACGTCCGCTTCTCCACCGCGTTATTAGTTCTCGATAGTTTGTACGTGGAAGTGTTTAGACAGATTTTCGATGATGAAAGATTATAGAAGAGAAAGTTCATTAAAAGCTGTAACGGAAAGTTTGCCCGTGGAGTCAAAACAATAATTCTCTTTTTTCGTTAAATTTTGAGCTTTTTCTTTTATTTAGAAATTGCGAAAAAATAAATAAAAATTTGCACGATGAGGAATCGGTTGGACGATCGGTGTGAAGTGCTTCGTACAGTTGTCACTCATCGATAACGCGTATGAAGAGAAATTCTAAAATTTTTAATACGAAACGAACAATACACGCTTCGTTAGCGAGTGTCCCTCCATAATATTCCTCGGACATGAAAAAAAAATAGAAAAATATTAAATTAAAAAACGAAATCACGTCTCCGTGAAAGATAAAATTAAATGAACCTCGTGTGTCCGGTTGAATGTGCTACCAATTCTACACCCACCACGTACGCCAATACTTGCCGCGTGCAGTCCCCGGCGTAGGTTTGGCTCGAAACGTTTCTTTTTTTTTATCCTTTTTATTTTATCTCCAACTGTCTGTCGGGTAGAGAAGTGAGATAGAAAATTACTGAAACCGGAAATCACGATGCCGACGAGGACGAAGCGAGGGAGATGAAAGGGAGGGGAAGTAGGGTAGGGAGGATGATTTATTTCCTCGTAAATCAGTCGCTAAAGCTCTCGTGAGCGGGCTAGCGTGCAACCGGACTAACGGCGTGGTAGCAGCAGTGCCAAAAGTATACTATACGCTTAAATATATATATCGAAAGCATAAGGATGGGCACAACATAGTAAACGTAGTGCACAAAACGTCAAGGAAAAAGGTTCTTCTCGGTATCTCGAAACTGGAGATGAGAAAGGACGAAAGTTTAGAACGTTGCTCTCTAATCCGTTGAACACGTGACACCAAAACCGCTGCACTCACGCCGAGAATCCTAGAGCCGCGATAGATGTAACTCCGCAGAGATGTATTATATCGCTTCGACAGCTCTGCGAGCCGCGCAAACACGCAATTCACAGTCCATTGCAGGAAAAAAATTGAAATTTCCGTTTCCTTTTGTTTCGTCACTTCCGGTGAAAAATTGAGTTTCTCAAACCGGAAGTGACGTCCTACTGTAAGGTTTACAACCTTCAATCTGTCCTTCGCGACGTCGCTTTCGGTAACAGGTTGAGACTTTTAAATCGCACCCAGAGAAAAAAATTATTTGACGGCCACACCGTCTATTTGGGGTAAAATATTTATTTCATAAAAATAAATATTTATTTTAATTAAGTAAATAGTTACTTAAATGAAATAAATATTTATTTAGATCAAATAAAGATTTTACTTAAACCAAATAAACGGTGGCCGTCAAATAAATTATTTTTCTGAGCGCGGAAGCGACGTCACAGAGAATTTGCAATCCTTCGAACGTAATTAGAAGAACAGATACACCCCATTACTGTCCATCGGTATAAACGCCTAAAAAGTTCCTGAGCCACATCATTTTGCCAAAACTACAATCGGCCGAATCGTTTTATGGCCGAAAATCATGGGTCCGAACGCATTGAATCTGAACAGTCAAACTTCCGAAACTTTATTTTTTTGAATCGTAAACTGCCGACTTTTCATCTTTCCAAATCGTCAAATTTCATTTCAACGAACGTTACCGAGATTCGTACTGAATCTCTGGGATTCATATTCACTAGACTAGTCTAAACTAGACTACACTAGTTGTATTATTTAGTTTCGTGATTCGGTTGATTGGCTATTCGAAGGAATGACGATTCGGACAATTAACGATCGTCCAATTACTATTTCGGAAGAGTAACGTTCGCTGAAGTGAAGATTCAGAATAATTAAGTTTCGAAAATGTGAAAATTCGGAAAAATAACGATTCGGCAGTTTGAAAATTCGGAAAAATTACACCCAGAAAAATAATTTATTTGACGGCCACCGTTTATTTGGTTTAAGTAAAATATTTATTTGATTTCAATAAATATTTATTTTATTCAAATAAATATTTTACTTAAACCAAATAAACGGTGGCTGTCAGATAAATAATTTTTCTGGGCGTAAGTTTCGGAAGTTTGACTATTCAGATGAAATGCGTTCGGACCCATGACTTTCGGCCATACGACAATTCGGCAAAATGATGTGGCTCCAAGAGTTCAACGCGACAGCTGAGCCCGCATATGCAGAAAAAAGGCCTACACGAATCCTCACGCTTCGTATCTACCCAAACAGATAAACTCGATACACGCAAAGCAAACACACGTGTCCCCGAGCCACTCAGGTACCGCACAATCCGGTGGCTCGTAATTCGAGCACGTCGTGACGAAATCAGAGCTCTCGAATCTCCGTAGGTCAAACAGCCGACAAGTCACTCGTTCCTCCACTCGGCACCGATGTGTGTTCAACTGCGTTCATTATCCCTTCGCGCTACATCGCTCTTATGTGTATTCGTTAACCCGCCTCGTGTCGGTGCAATATACACGGAGCGCGGTACGGACACGGGCACCATGCGTCCCGTTTCATCGGGGGTGCAAAATGCTTCGGTCTACAGCTCGGTCATGAAATACAACCCCTTCTCAATATATTTCGGTCCCTGTCGCTCCACGGCGCGTTTCCCTATTGTTTCCGCTGCTCGAGCGGCGATGCTTTTCCACTCTCGGGGGAGAGAGAGAATCAGCAGCAACGCTCGGCGTCTCGTCAATCTCACCGCAATTAACGGGAGTGTAACGCAATCGCAATATACACCGCCAGGGTAATTCGATATCGAGATTTCGTAGCCACCCCTCGAGCTGTTGGGGAACGCGTCACTCGGGGTGTACCCCCAGGGTGCGTTCACTCTCCAGGATCGTTTCGTCGATATATAGAGCTCTGGTGTCGGTAGATAGATATATTGTGTGTATATATATATACCTTCCTGTACCGTCAGTACACCGTACACGTATCTGATGGGAATCCGACAGGGACGTGTTCATATGATATATAGCGATACATTATACCTATCACTGTATAGTATATCTCGTGCTACTAAACTAATACTACCGATTTATAGGGAAAAAATTGAGAAAAAACGTTTTTCAATCGCTTTGTCTATAAGGGATTTAAGACAGATCAAGGAACAGTGGCGCGTTTCTTTCATTATTGTCATTATTGTTGTTATTATTATTATCATTAATATTGCATTCTCGTAGAGGAACCCGAGGAAGAACAATTTTCCGGCTGCCATATTTTTCATCAGGTCCACATCCGGTATGAATCCGGCGGCCTGTTCAGGCTCGCTGGACTATTGCCTGATGTGCACCAGTTCAGGTACTAATAAGGCAAACGACATCAGGTTTGCCGGAGATCTACCGGAATTAGGCCGTTCCCGGATGCAATAAGACACACTGGTGTACATCAGGCAACAGTCCGGCGAGCCTGAAGAGGCTGCCCCATTATTGCCTGATGAGCAATAATGCGGCAATAATTGGTTCAGGTACTAATAAGGCAAGCGTCATCAGATTTGCCGGATTTACCCTTGAACTGGGCCATTACCGGCTGCAGTAAAGGACACCGGATGTGTTATCTTGGACATCGCCGTATTCGGCCCTGATATAAAATTCATTTCATTTGCCGGTTCGCTAAAACTTGTTTTGTTTCAGTTCAGGGCCAAGTCAGGAAAGGATCAGGCATTTATAATTGTCATACAACATTTTTTGAATTATTTTTATTTGCTA
>JAPYZC010001554.1:0-22165 GCA_030522665.1 Ichneumoninae sp. A BG-2022a | reverse complement strand
CTCCCCCCCCCCCCCCTCCCACCTTAAACCGTAGAGCCGCGCCACGCGGCATTTATTTCCCGTCTCATCGCTCGCGCTCGCGTTTAGGTGTATTATCGCTGCGATAGCCGTTAGCCGCGGATAGCCTTACTGCCGTGGCTACCACTACAACGATAGCGCTAAAAGGAAGAGTGGCCAGAAGCCGTGAGGAGGTTGGAAGAGGAGGACGAGGAAAGAGAACGGGGAGCAGGTTCTCAGGAATTTACAATTCACGCGGCGCGCGGGACGACCCGTGTCCAAGTGAAACATATAAATGGCATTTAGGAGAAGTCGGCTGCGAGGTGGGTCACCCCGTCCCTCCGCCTCTTCGCGATGCTCCTCTGTTCTCTTGAGCGTCCCTCCGCGGGGCGATCGTCTCTCCCTTTCCTCGGGCCTCCGCCAAATTAGGGGCTTCCCCCGACGTCGAAATGACGCTGATGGAAGCAAAAAGAGGAGCCCGAGAGAAGAGGCGAGAAAGGTGTCTTGCACCCGTTACAAGCCGGTGCGCGGGGTCGCGATGATTCGACGCTAATGCCGGTATCGGCAGAGATCTGCAGATACCGACATCGGCAGACATAACCGGACCTATTCCGAAGACACCGGGATGAGGTGAGAGAGGTGGCTTGCGTACCCAGAAGAATAATTTATTTCAGGGGCACCCCCAAATACATATTTATTTGGTTTGAATAAAAATTTTAATTGATTAAAATTAATATGTATTTTTATTGAATAAATATTTATTTGCGGATGCCCGTCAGGGAACTGCAGATGCCGAAATTACACTGTAAAAAAATTCGTATGAAATTTAATACTGGAAGTTTTTATACAACAACTGGTATATTAAATTTCATGTACAATTGTGATAGAATATTAATGTTCAATGTATTAAAAATATTGGGATTACTTTGTTTTCAATAATTTACTTTAATTTAAATGAAAAAGTATATTACTTTTTCATCACAATTGTATATTTAATGCACCGGACTGGAGGTTCTTATGCAAAAGCTGATGTATTAAGTGTACAATTGTGATAAAGAATTAATCCACTTTTACAGTAAAATAAAAATAAATGATTAAAAGTAAAGTATTTATAAAGGTCTTAATAAACTGCACGTTAATTTTTCGTCACAATTGTACCTGAAATTTAATATACCAGTTTATGGATAAAAACTTTCAGTGCCAGTACGTTAAGTGTCATACGACATTTTTTTTACACTGAAAGCTAACCGGACCTATTCCAAAGACACCGACAAGAGGCGAGAAAGGGGTCGCGCTCCGTTACCCGCTGGTGCACGCAGTCGCAGGTCCAGAAAAATAATTTATTTGACGGCCACCGTTTATTTGGTTTATGAAAAACATTTATTTGATTTAAACAAATATTTATTTCATTTAAGTAACTATTTACTTAATTAAAATAAATATTTATTTTAATCAAATAAATATTTTACTTCAACCAATTAAATATTTTACTTAAATCAAATAAATATTTTACTTGAACCAAATAAATGGCGGTTGTCAAATAATTATTTTTCTGGTTGCAAAGATTCCGGTCCAATGTCGGTATCCGCAGATATCTGCAGATACCGGCATTAGTAGAGGTAACCGAACCTATTCCGAAGACACCGAGAAAATGATCCACTCGTGGGAAAGAAAATTAGCCCTTTGCTTCTGTTTCGAAAAAACGTCCTATTCTCTTCGACTCTTGGTGATTAGAGGAACGCCGGTTGAGGGGAGCCAGTCGAGGCTTTTCCGAGGCACAGCTGAGAATTTTTTTTGAGTTACCGCGGCTTGAAAATCATCGGCCAGCTGCATTAGCGAAGTGCCGGACGGAGATACGGATCTTTGATCCGGAGGAAGATCCATTATGAGAGGCGAGAGATCGTCCGGTGGAACGGAGGGGAGGGAGAGGAATCCGGCAAGACCGGGAGAGACACGCGTGTTCTCGACGGCGAAGGGGACGTCGCGGTACCACATGCGTTCGAGTCCTCGATCTCGGTAGAGATCGATCTTTCGGCGAGACGATATCTCGAATGTGATCTCTCATGACGGAGGAGTTCGGCTCCCCACTTCTATTTCTACCTTGCACTGTACTTCCGTCCGGTTATTTTTGGAAGGGTCATCCGGACCAAAGTTCGTAGCCGCGAGTGCTTAATTTCCCTTCGGACGAGAGTTAGAACTTACTACGTAATTCATTTTTCATCCGAATAACGAAATTTTTATTGATGAAGAGAAAAGTTGACGAACAGTATTCGCCCAATGATCCATAAATATTAATAATAATAATAATAATTTTCTAATGAAAAATGAAGATATTTAACAATGGAACGGTCATCGGGACCAAAGTTCGTAGCCGCGAGTGCTTAATTTCCAATCGAACGAGAGTTAGAACTTACTACGTAATTAATTTTTCATCCGAATGATGAAATTTTTATTGATGAAGAGAAAAGTTGACGAACAGTATTCGCTCAATGAACCATAAATAATAATAATATATTTTTTTCTAATGAAAAAATGAACATATTTAACAATGGAACGGTCATCGGAACCAAAGTTCGTAGGCGCGAATGCTTAATTTCTCTTCGGACGAGAGTTAGAACTTACTACGTAATTAATTTTTCATCCGAATGACGTAATTGGTATTGAAGAAGAAAAAATGTTATGAATAGTATTCGCCCAATGATCCATAAATAATAATAATAATAAGTTTTTATTAATGAAAAATGAAGATATTTAACAATGGAAGGGTCATCCGGACGAAATTTCCTAGCCGCGAGTGCTTAATTTCCCTTCGGACGAGAGTTAGAACTTATTTCCTAATTAATTTTTCATCCGAATGACAAAATTGATATCGAAGAGAAAAGTTGACGAACGGTATACGCCTAATGATTCATAAATAATAATAATAATAACCTTTTTATTAGAAAATGGAGATATTTAATAATGGATGGGTCATCCGGACCAAAATTCGTAGCTGGAAGTAATGAGTATCCGTTCGGACAAGATTTCAAATTTCTTTCGTAATTAATTTTTCGTCCGTACGACGAAATTTATATTAAAGAGAAAATTTGACGAATAGTATTCGCCGATTGAGCCGTAAAAAAAAATGAAAAAATGAAGGCATTTTCTAATCGAGGGGTCATCCGGTTCAAAGCTCCTAGCTACGAGTGTTTAATTCACGTTCGAACGGCAGTTCGAACTTATTTCATAATTACATTTTCATCGCAATGGCGACGTTTATATTAAAGAAGAGAAAATTTGACGAACAATATTCGGCGACTGATCCATAAAAAAATACTAATAATTTAAAAAGAAAATGCAACTGAATAAATTTGCCAATGAAAGGGTCAACCAGCCCAAAGTTCGGAGCTGGGTCTGCTTAATTTCCCTTCGAACGGCAGTTCGAACTTACTTCGTAATGAATTTTTCACTCGAATGACGAAATTGATATCGAGTAGGAAAGAATTTGACGAACAGTATTCGCTGAAAGGTCTAAAAAAAAAAAGAAAAAAATTGCCAATGGCCCGACGGCGAAGGAAATATGGACCGGAGGTGCGAGCGGGGGCGGTGTCGTACTGTCTGCGAGTTAGAAGCTGGCCCGGACCATCTCGCCGGCACTGTGCGGCCACGATGGAAAGTAAATGGAGAAGAAGCGAGCGAGGCAGCCAGAAGAGGAGTCCAGGCCGGCGATCGCGCGAGGCGGCGGAGAGCTCCGAGAGGAGCTGCATTCCCCGGTAATTAGTCTCACCCATAAATTACCTACCATTCCGCGTCTGTGTTGGTCCACGGGAGGTTTGTGTTCGACGCTACGGGCCTTCGGCCATCTCGCCCTCTTCTCTCTGTTCGTCTCACCTTGCGCTCCCTCGTTCCGCCTCGCTTCCACCTTCCCTCCGCGGCCTTAAGAAACCCCCCCCCCCCCCTTCGTCCGCGACCTCTAATCCTACCTCTCGTCTTCTCTGCCTATCGTAATAATCACTGAAAGTCGAATTAATCGAATGAATTAGCGTGTCAAAGGGTTAAATACTTAACATTTCAAACTCGTTGCATTACAACGATAGGAACGGTGGTAATCAATCTTTGTCCGGACTATCGGAAAAAGTACGCTTTATCGTCCCACTATGATTTCTTTTGTTTGTTTTTATACACGTATTTATTTATTTATTTATTATTATACAAGTAATGTACATTACTGTATACCATTTATACTAGATTATAATTATAGTTTATTTATTCATTATTATTATTATTATTGTAAGTAATAATTATTTTTATTTGATTAAACTATTCGTCACACCGATTGCGGTCACCGCGCAACTTGCGCGCGCAAGTGGCGCAGATGGAGATAGACGAAGTTTTTTTTTTTTGAAAAATAACAAGTTCTACGTAACACAATAATAACTAAAAGTCGAATTAATCGAATGAATTAGCGTGTCAAAGGGTTAAATACTTAAAATTTCAAACTTGCTGCATTGCAACGATATGGACGGTTGCAATCAATCGTTGTCCGTG
This sequence comes from Ichneumoninae sp. A BG-2022a, assembly GCA_030522665.1. NCBI lineage: Eukaryota > Metazoa > Arthropoda > Insecta > Hymenoptera > Ichneumonidae > Ichneumoninae sp. A BG-2022a. Next base: position 17,641 of record JAPYZC010001554.1, on the reverse strand, counting down.
CTATCGGGTAAAGTACGCTTTTATCGTCCCTCTATGATTTTTCATTTCTTATTTTTGATACATTATTTTTTAAATTTATTTATTATTATCATTAGTATCATTATCATTGCAAATAATTATTACTTCTGTTTTCTTTGATTATTCGTCAAACCGATCGCGGTTATCGCGCAAGTGGCGTACAGAGGGTGCAGGTAGAAAAAAAAAATTCATCTGCAAGCGCTCATCTATAAAGATCAATCTTTGTCCGTGCCATCGTGAAGAGTCCGCTTCATCGTCCTTCCAAGATTGTATCCAATTTTTTTTTGTAAAATAAATCTTGCTCTTTAATTATCGATTATTATCCACATAATCCGCGCTACTTCGTAACAATTAAATTATATTATAGTAACAGTTTATTAATTATCATAATAATCATTCTAAACAATGATTCTTTTTATTTCATTTCACTATTCGTCAAACCCATCGCGGTTATAGCGCAGCTTGCGCGCGTAGGTGGCGCACGTGGCGCAGATGGAGACAAAGTTTTTTCCGATGAAAAAATAAAAAAACGTTCATCTGCACGTTCATCGCAGATCTACAAAGATCAATCTTTGTCCGTGCCATCGGAAAGAGTCCCTTCATCGTCCTTCCAAGATTGTATCCAATTTTATTTTTCTAAAATAAATCTTGCTCTTTAATTATCGATTATTATCCACATAATCCGCGCTACTTCATAACAATTAAATTATATTATAGTAACACTTTATCAATTATCATAATAATCATTCTAAACGATAATTCTTTTAATTTCATTTCACTATTCGTCAAACCCATCTCGGTTATCGCGCAGCTTGCGCGCGCAGGTGGCGGAGGTGGCGCAGATATAGACAAAGTTTTTTCGAATGAACAAAAAAAAAAAAAATTTCATCGGCTATCGTCGATCTATAAAGATCCGGGCTATGGGAACCGTTCGATGAGATAAATGAAGTTGGGGAATAGGGTATTAAAGGCCTCCCCGAGTCCTCGCTGTAGGTCCGGAGACCTGTTCCCGCGGCGAGTTCGAACTCGAGCGGGGGGGCCTTCGTGGTCCCTCTGGGAGCTCTCGGAGAAGACCCGAAGAAAGGGCACACAAGGACCCCGCTGCTAAATGAGCTGTAATACGGACTCCCGCTGGCTCGGAACAGCTTCCCGCCCGGGACCCCACGAATCTGCTTCTCTCCCCCTCTCTCTCGTTCTCATTCTCTCCTTCTCTCACCAAACCCGGCATACAGTATATTCCCACCTTTCCGGGCCTCTTCTCTTCTCTCCTCTCCTCTTTCGTTTCTTCCTTTCTTCGTGCGCTCTCGTAACCGAGGAACACTCGAAAAATCTCTCGACTGTGGACAAACAGTGGATATCGTGTCTCGTGTCAAATAGCTGTTAAACTCGTCTCAACGGCTCGTCGGCCGGGACACAAGAAATTGGATCTATTTGTGGTGATCCAGCGAATTAAAAAAAAAAATTTTATACCTAATTCCATACAGCGCAGCGGCCTTTTTCTCACGGAAATAAAATGTATAATAATAATATGTAACAAATATAATGGAATATAAAAAAGTAATATATAATAAATATAATAAAATATATAAAAATAATATATAAGAAATATAATAAAATATAGGGGAGAGCGGGGCAAAATGGGGCAAGGGGGAAAACGGTGTTTTCGGGCAAAACTAAATTTTCCAATCATTTTTCGATCGGACGGGGTGGCAAAACTGGGCAGAAAAGCCTGATGTATCCGATCGGGCGAATTCGGGCATCCAAAAATTATTGGAAAATGACGTTTTCCCCCAAAAACCTCGTTTTGCCCTGGTGCCCCATTTTGGCTCGCTTTACCCTATAAAAGTAATATATAAGAAATATAATAAAATATATAAAAGTAATATATAATAAATAAAATAATCTAATTAAAATATAAAATAATTTACATTTAATAATGTGTTACATTGTTATTGGTTTTACATGATCCACCATCTCGAGATCTCTCGGGGCTCGCGTTCACCTGCGGACAGGAGGTCGCTGCGGTACCTTCTCCGTTTCATCGTGAAACGGATCTGTCCCCTCCTCTTCTTCTTGGCTTGTACATTTATCTCTCTCCCGTCTGGCATCAAGCTCAAACATCAATCTGATGAAAAAATCTCTAGAGAAAACTACCACGAAAAAAAGAAGTGACACTATCTCGACGGTGTAAACATCGCCACGTCGAGATTTGCTTATCAAGTTTTAACGTCGCTTCATCTCGTCGCGGGTCTCGTGTATGAACATTAAACAAAAAAAAAAGAATGAAAAAAAAATGTGTGGAGCGACGCTATGCTACCGTCTAGTTGCTCGCCAGACTTCGAATCGTGCACTCGTTCCCGGTATTCACATGTTTTATACGTTTCACTCGAAATTTAAATCTGAATGTGACTCATTCGTAGATCATTCACAGATCCTCCACAGATCATTCATAGATCCTCCACAAATCCTCCACAGATCATTCATAGATCCTCCACAAATCCTCCACAGATAATTCATAAATCCTCCAAAGTTCATTCATAGGTCCTTCATAGATCCTCCACAGATCATTTATAGATCATTCCTAAATCCTCCACAGATCTTTCATAGATCCTCCACAAATCATTCATAGATCTTTTATAGATCCTCCACAAATTATTCATAGATCCTTTATAGATCCTCCACAAATTATTCATAGATCCTTTATAGATCCTCCACAAATAATCCATAGATTCTTTATACATCCTCTGCAGATCACCCATAGATCCTTTATACATCCTCCGCAGATCACCCATAGATCCTTCATAGATCTTCCACAGATCCTTCATAGACAATTTACAGATACTTCTCCATATCCCGCCTCAATTATTCCTCCAAAAATGTAGACCCACATAAGAACCCATAGTCCCGTAAAAAAAGCGCCAAACTATCAATTGTCTTTCAATCAGTCTTGCCGATAATTGCTAAATCGAATCGTTCAAAAAATAAAAATAAAAAGAAAAGAAAATAAAGTGCACGTTTAATCGTACAATTTCCTCGTGGTCAAGTGTTCGACGGTGAAGTAGGTGGTGGCTCTCGGCCGGCCTGGATCGTATATCGCGAAAGTGGTGGTGGACGGAGAATCGCAGTGGTGGAGAGGAATACGCGCTTGCCCGTGGCGGCAGTGAAAGCATCAAAGAACCGCGCGGAAGAGAGGAGAGAGAGACCGGCCGAGATCCCCGACGAATGCACAGCGCCAATTCACTCCGCGAGGAAGACAGCCGTAGGAGTGGGGACCGCCGTATTCTCTCCCGTAGCTAAACTGCTTCCTATCCCCGTCGGAGCGCGCTCGGGTACCGCGCCGGGAGCGCGACTCTCTCACCGGTCTGTTCCCTCGCCAACGTGAGTGGGGGTAAGGCAACACTCAAAGATCACGGTGACGTAGTCGCGGTAGGAACGCTGGCGCGACGCGTTTTTGCCACGCCGCCGGAAGAACAAAGTTTGCCCCCCTAACCTTCGCCCCCCCCCCCCCTCCCCGAAGAATCGCTGCGCCGGCTGACCCGCTCCAACCCTCCGCCCCCTCCCCGGCACCGGCGCGCCCCCACCGGAAGTGAAGACACTCCGAGAGCGGGCGGGAAGCCAGTGAGACACGCGAATCAAAGAAACTCAAAGGAACGAGAGGAAAAGCTCTTTAAAAAATCAAAATTAAATAAAAAATAAAAAAATACAAGATGGCGGAAACCAAGTGCGCCGGGGGAGCGGCTGGGACATCCTTGCAACCCCAAAGTGAACGTTCTTCATCCCTCGCAGTGTCTCAAAAAGATTAAACTAAATACCGACTAAACCGATCGTTAAAAATCTATTATTATTAAAATGGTTAAAAGTAGTTAAATATCCGAGGGACTAAAAACAGAACGAATCTCCTTCGAAATAATATGTAACCAAATTAAAATAAGTCGCTGATAAGAAGAAAAAATAAAGTTTACGATGAAAACATTTATTGTCTCTTGTCGTATTAATCGCCAGTGCGAAGAGGACGTTTTTTTGCATCTCCGCAAATGATCTATTCTCATTATATTATCGCAATTATCGTAATAATAAAACTAATAAAAAAAAGAATATTAAATATATTAATAATAATAATAATAATAATATCGATAAAAATAATAATAAAAATATTGATAATAACAATATCGATAAAAATAATAATAAAAATATTATTAATAATAATAATATCGATAAAAATAATAAAGCGGGTTGGTGGATATATATCCTTGGCAAGGCCGGCTCTCGCCCGCGCGCGCGAGAGATCCAAGTAATTATGTCGGCACTCCCCGTAGACCGGGCGGTGCTGCTGTTGCTCGAACCTCCGGCGTCGCCCTCGCAGCCTCTGCTGCCGGTGCTGCTGGTGGTGCCCGCTGCCGTTGCCTTCGTCCCGAGACCAGCAACCTCGGATCGGCCAAGTGGAGGCACCGGCAGCCGACGCAGCCGCCAGCATCAACGGGCTGCTACAGCTCCGCGCCTCTCGCCATCAGGAAACGACTTTAGTTTCGAGACGAGGTGGTATCACGCCGGTTCATCAGTGACTCGGTTAACATAAACAAATCCCGCTCCGTTTCGACGCGGGACGAAATTTGCCCCAAAAAAAATAACAAAAAACATAACAGAGACGAAAAAAAGGTGACAGTGAAAAATCGAGTGAGAAAAGAAAAAAGAAAACTCGGATGACTCGGAGGAGGATCGAGAGAGTGACGTCCAAAAGTGCGAGTGCTCGGAAAGTCCGCAGACTGAGATTCGTCGAATTTTTCTCTTCACGTTGATTTTTTTTTGTTCTCTTGATTTTTTGATTTTTTTTTTTTGGGATTTTTGTTATTTTTATTTTATTTTTTTTTGAGAAGTGACCGACGGGGAGAGGGTGGGGGTTCGGAGAGGCGGAGAGAGTGGGAGATTTGTGGAAGTCACGGGGAATTGTCTACAGTGTAAAAAGGTGGAAAGAACAGAGGCGAAGAAGAGGAAGACGCAGAGGAGGGAGAGAGGAGCGCTGATCGGCAGTCTTCGGGCTCTTCGGGAACGAGGGGCTGGAGGGGATGGAGATGCGCCCCGTTCTCGTGGCTATCTGCCTTCTCCTCGTCACCCCCATCACCGGATCTTTCTGGTTAGTTGAAAAAAAAAAAAAAATTAAAATTAAAATTAAAATACAAAAAAAAATATAGTGTTTGATTTTTCATTCGGTATTGAATTATTATCGAAAGACTTTCGCTCTCTTCGAATCGAATCGGAAATGATGGATGGAGCCTCGAACTTTCATCATGGCCTCCAGTGTCAAGGAAACTAATTTTTTTTTGTGCGATAATTATTAAGTCCTCACTGCAAGTGAGAATGTTCTTTCTCCTGACTCGCCTGACGTGCGGTGTTTTTTTTATTTTTTATCAAATTTAAGACTCGACCTTCGAACATCATTTTTTTTTTTTTTTTTAAGGTCGCACTTATGAACATATATTACGGGTTCGTTAAATAATCAAACGCTACAATGCCATTTCACAGTCATTAATTCGAATCTTCTAGAGAATCTACAGGTTGGATCTGGAAGTTTCTTAATTTTCTCGATCGGTCGAAATTTGGTTCACTACCGGTTTCCAGTTGCTCCAACGGCTGCGAGAACTTGCTCAAAACATAATTTTCCAATTGCAGACAAAAACATATTACACTTTTCATTTTTTTCATTTTTTGGTCCAAACATCATAAAAGAGTTATTATTGTTTACGTCTCGCCGATTCCCGATGTTTTCTCTTCGCCACCAGTTCGGGGTAAAAACTCGGTTTTTTACCGTCCGAAAAATTTCTCGAAAAACAACAACTACAAGTTCCCCAGTGGCGATCGAGGTCGCTCAAAAGTTTCCTAATTTCCTCGATCGCTTCAAAGTCTTCTTCGGTTCATTCGGTTCTTAATTTCCTCGATCGGTTCACAATTTTCCAATTCCAGAAAAAGCACATTACACTTTCCATTTCATTATTTTTTCCTCCAATCATTGATTGATCATTGCTTACATCTCGCCCATTCCCGATGTTTCCTCTTCGCCACCGGGTCGGAGCAAAAACACTGATTTTTGCTCTCCGAAAAAAAATGAGGAAAAAAAAGAGCTCGATTCAAAGATTTACAGGGGTCAAGTTCTCCAGCGGCGATCGAGGTCGCTCAAAATTAGACCAGCCTCTCGTCCCTCCTCCTCGCTCTCGCTTTCCTTCGGGACAAGTGAGAGTCTCGTCGGGCCGCGCGAGCTCCAGCCGTGAAACGTTTCCGAAGTGGAGGAAAAACGGAGGAGCGTCTAAGTGGACACGCCGGGCGCGCGTTAAGTTTCCTGCCGGCGCGCTTTTCGTCTCAGCCGAATGGCAACCGGCAACCCACTACTCATACGCACACGCACACGTGACAGCCATAAAACCGCGAGTCTCAAACAAACAAGATGTCATCTGCTTTGCACAGGCTCAGTTGGCGCGTACTTCACCTAGACCCGGCTCGTTTCGGTTCATAGGTGTTTTTCAACCCCGGATACATGTACAGTTATAGTCACACACTTTGTACTCAGTGCGCATGCGCGCCAATTTTTTTTTCCCCCACAACACCGTTGCGTAAGCCTCGAGTTACGACTCGGAAAAATTAAGGGACCCGATTCTCGGAGAATAAACATTGACGGAGCTGAGCAGACGCTGGATGACGAGTTGCACTCGCGATGCGCAGATCGTCAAAAATTTCGTTCGGTCGGTCGATCGACGATTATGAAATCTTAAAAAAAAAATGCATTTAATGATAATATAATAATTATGCAGTATTATATTATTAATAGTATATAAAAATATAATAATAATCATATCCATAGGTATTTTTCAACCCCGGATACACGTACAATTTTTTCTCTCCGACACCGACGCGTCAGCTCCGATTTACGACCCGGAAAACTTAAGGGCCCCGATTCTTGGAGAATAAACATACTCGCAGCTGAGCAGGGGCTCGATGACGAGTTGCACTCGCGATGCGCAGATCCAGATCGCATTCAGATTATCCGGAGATAACGCTGTTTGCGCGTCAAAAATTTCATTCGATCGATCAATATGCTAGGGTTAAAATAAATAATAATCGACGATTATTAAATCTTTCCAAGTCAAATTTTTATTTAATAATAATAATAATAATAATACATTATTACAAAATTAATATTGCATCAAATTAATAATAATAATATTAGTTTAATTAAATTTTAATCATGTCAAAGAAAAAATGATTAAACCGTAGAGAAATTTTTCGTGATATTTTTTCATCGGTCTTGCTCGTTTCTGGAGACATCCTCAAGTTAAAAACGTGATTTAAAAAAAAGAGAAAAAAAAGCTCTGACGAAAGAACGGTCGAAGAATGGAGTATAAAAAAACTGAGGAAGGTATTTTAACATCGAGGTTGTGTGGAGTAACGCTCGATCCCCCGTGGAATCTCATTTATATCTCCGAGGCTTTTTCATCGGCGTCGATCAGCCGCGCGCGATCGATGCCGAGGCAGAGAATTAATTACCGTGGGAATCGATCTAAGCCCCGCTCGACTATCGATTCCCTGGAAAGCGCGGTTTATATGAACGTTAATTATCGAGTCTATCGACCGTTAATTATCGTGTACAGCGCGTACGCGGGCCTTCCGCGGGACCGAGCGAGACCGTGCAGATATAAACCTTAAATAGTGTATATATATACACACATATAAAATATATACATATATAGATATTAGCGGCAAGTGAGAGTGCGTAATACCGAGCGCGTACGCACATGCGCGTTCACTCTCGGTCCGTTCCAGACTTCTAAGCCTTTCTCGCCAAAGTCCGAACGGGGGAATCTCTTCGACATTATACAAAGTCATGCGCGCATGCGCACGCGCTTATTCCCAGTCTCTCGTACTACGCAAGAGTACTTGGGCCACGCATTAAACATTATGTGACGCACTTTTCAGTGGAGGTGTGTATCACTCATTCTCACTCTCCGCGCACGGCCACGACTCTCACCGGTCGTAAATTACCCGGTCTAGCAGCGGGTACTCCCGTTTGGTATGCAAATGTTTGCGCTCGGCGATATGTGGGAGAGGAACAAGTGCGAGGAGAATTAAAAAATATGTATATCTATATAAAAATCATAGTTGTCGACGCTATCAGCTGACTAGGAAGTTGAGGGAGTCACGGCCTTTCGGATGAAGCGTCCATAAGGGCGACGTGGATGTTTTGATTCGTTGTTTTTTTTTTTTTTTTTTCATTCAGAAACCATTTCCTCCAAGTGTCCAAATTTACGCAATATTAGAATTTTCTTGTTTAGGATTTTGGTCGTTTTGTTTGGGATATGAAGATCTGTGACTGACGTGAAAGTAGCTCCGGGCAGGTAGAAAAATATAGGTCAGTTATAAAAATCACACATCAAGCACTTGGGCCTTTTGCCCAAATTTACCATGGTTCGTGTTAGCCCATTATTTTTTTTTATTTTCGCTTTCATGGTCGATGTCGCACGAAACGGCATCAAATAAAGAAATGGTTTTTGAACGGAAACAACCATTTCGTTATTTCCTGGATCATAAATGTCAAATTTTACCCAATTTAGACTTTTCTCTTTTAGGACGTAGGTCATTTGCATTGAATATTATGGTTTACGACTGACAGCAAGTAGCTCCGTGCAGGTCCGTATAGATCGGTCACAAAAATCGCAAATCAACCATTTGGCCGCTTTGTTCCAAACTTGACCACATTTTATGTTATCCCAATTTATTTTTCTATTGTCTCTTCCACGGTCGCTGTTCCACGAAGCGACACAAAATAAAGAAATTGTTTTTGAATGGAAATAACCATTTCTTCATTTTCTGGATCATAAATGTCCAATTTTATCCATCTTAGAATTTTCTCTTTTAGGACTTAGGTCTTTTTGTATTGAATACCAAGGCTTACGACTATCATGCAAGTAGCTCCGTGCAGGTCCGTATGTATCAGTCACAAAAATCGCAAATCAACCATTTGGCCGCTTTTTTTCAAACTTGACCACGTTTTGTGTTATACCAATATATTTTTGTATTGTCTGTTCCTCGGTCCCAAAAAAAAAAATAACCATTTCTTCATTTTCTGGATCATAAATGTTTAATTTTAGCCAATTTCAAATTTTCTCTTTTAGGACTCGGGTTGTTTTCCATTAAATATTAAGGTTTACGTCTGACATGGAAGTAGCTCCGTGCAGGTCCGTATAGATTAGTCACAAATATCGCAAATCAACCATTTGGCCGCTTTTTTCAAACTTTACCACGTTTTGTCTTATCCCAATATATTTTTCTATTGTCTGTTCCTCGGTCGAAAAAATAAATAAATAAAAAAGAACCATTTCTTCATTTTCTGGATCATAAAGTCAAATTTTACCCAATTTCAAGATTTTCTCTTTTAGGACTTGGGTCGTTTGCCATTGAATATTAAGGTTTACGACTGACATGCAAGTAGCTCCGTGCAGACACACGTAAATCATTCATAAAAACCGGGAATCAACTTCGTCCCTCAAAATTGACCACCTTCCGTCTTATCCGAATTTATATGGCTATTGTCTCTCTCCTACGCCGCTCTCCCACGACAACCGGCACGATCCCCCGCGTCCCCCGTCTCTCCGGTCCTCGGGACGAAGAGCCGCGACGTCGCGCGGGGTCTTTAAGGGGGCGTAAATATTGGTTTACGATTTAAAGCGAGGATTTCCGCGTTTGCTTGTGTATCCCCGATCCTCTTCGAGAAGTCGTCCGCTCCTCGTCGCGGAGATCCTACGTGTCAGCACGTTTTGCTCGAATGCCCGTTCCTCTCTCTCTCTCTCTCCCACCGTCTCCACCCTTTTTTTCCTTCTTTTTTCCCTCTTTCTTACGATCTTTCTTTTGCCCCGTCGAGCCGTTCGGAGTCTCACCGAGCAACGAGCAGCGGCAGCAACAACTCCGCTGTCTGGACACGGGGACGCGTTGTTTGATAAATATATTAGTAGAGGCTCTTCCTCCTCTTCCTCCACCTCCGCAGGTTTGTTTCGATAACAGGTATTTAACGACCTGCGTGCGGGCTCTTCGGAATTTCTTTCTTTCCCCATTTATTTTCCTCCTCGTCACACTCCCGACCGAGGCCGCGTAGAATCTCTCTCGGGACGGTGAAGAGTCGCCTCCCCGTTCTGTATGTATCTCCGGCGCGGAGACGAGAGTGTCTCTAATACCTTCATCGCGCAGTCACGCAGTCGTCTCCTCGAATGCCCCGGGTCTGTACCGCTCGGTTCTGTTTCTGCTCGCGGACGAATCCTACGCGACCGGGACGGGTCAGCTCCGCGTATGCGTGGGCACGCGGGAATTCTTAATTAAATCCTTTTGTTATCTACGCGACGGCTAAAAACCCGACTCCCGTATCTACCTGGACGCATGATTAGCTTCTCTACTCCGACGCTCCTTTTTTTTCCTCCCGACGCCTCTTTCGTCGACTGATTTAGGGACGTTTCTGTTACTGGCCTCTCTTTTTTGCAATTAACTGATCAGTGATCGTCGAATTATTTTATATACATTTTGGTGGAGCGTGACGTTCGAATTTGAGATGGAACGGACGGACGAATGGATGGACGGACGGACGAATAGATGAACGGGAAAACGAATGGATGGACGGAGGGACGAATGAATGGACAGGCGAACGAATGAACGGACGGACGGACGAATGGATGGACAGACGGACGAATGGATGGATGGACGGACGAATGGATGAACGGACAGACGAATGGATGGATGGACGGATGAATAGATGGACCGACGGACGAATAGATGAACAGACACACGAATGGACGGAAGGACGAATAGATTGGCCGATAGACGAGTAGATGGATCGACGGACGAATAGATGGATCGACGGACGAATAGATGGATCGACGGACGAATAGATGGATCGACGGATGAATAGATGGATCGACGGACGAATAGATGGATTGACGGACGAATCGATGGACAAATAGATGGATCGAATAGATGGATTGACGGGCGGATCGATGGACAAATAGATGGATCGACGGACGAAAAGATGGATCGACGGACGAATAGATGGGTTGATGGACGAATAGATGGATTGATGGACGAATAGATGGCTCGATGGACGAATAGGTGGATCGATGGACGAATAGATGGATCGATGGACGGATAGATGGATGGAAGGACGAAAGGACGAATGGATAGACGAAAGGACGAATCGATGGACGGAAGGACGAATGGATGGACAGACGGGCGAATGGATAGACGAAAGGACGAATCGATGGACGGAAGGACGAATGGATGGACAGACGGGCGAATGGATGGACGGATGGATGAATGGATGAACAGACAAATGAATAGTCGGGCGGAAGGACGAATGAATGGACAGACGGGCGAATGGATGGACGGATGGATGAATGGATGAACAGACAAATGAATAGACGGGCGGAAGGACGAATAGACGGCCGGACACTCGAACAGACGGACAAACATTGGAATGAATGAATGGACGCACAAATGGACGGACGTATGGATAGACGAATGAACGATTGGTCGGAAAAACAAAAATTCTTCGTCTGCCACCCACCCTCTCCTCCCCATATCCGCCTCCACCAATGAATTCAAGGCCGCGCAATAATTTTCCAAAAATCTCCCACAGCCCAACCTCCCATCCCATGCCGCCCGTCCTCCCCAACATCCCACAGTCATCTCGCCTTTTATTTCGTCCCCCCGTGTCCATCGCCTAACGGTACCAAACAACCCGCTTACAATCCATCGCGCTTCAACGCGCAGCGTTTCGACCTCCGGTTTATTTATCTCCGCAAAACGCTCGAAGACTCTCCTCCCGTACGTTACGCTCCCGTCGATTTCCTCGTCTCGTTTCGCGACTCCGCGCGGTCAGCACTCCGAGGAATCGAGAAACGAGCCAAAGCGGAGCGAGCCGATATCCACGGGAGCCTTTCTCGCGCGCTGGCTCCGCTTCTTCTTCTTCCTCCTCCTTCCTCCTCCCTCGCTCGGCGAAGATATCTTCGTGCCCGCGAAGCGAACGCTCTCTCCGCCGCGGAGAGGCCAGACGGAGAGAGAACTCTCAGCGCGCTGAGAGAGCCCAGAAGCAACGGGGTGGACGGGATCCTGTCGACTTACAAATTATACGCGCTCAACGAGATTTACGGTGACGCCGCAGCGAGACCATTGTCCGTCCTCGCTCACTTCTTTACTTCTTTAACTTATCCTCGCCTTTTCCTCTTTCTCGTTCTCTCTTCCATCCTCCCCCTCCCCCCCCCACCCCTCTCTACCGAACCATCACCGTCACGACCGCGATCGCGCCACCACCGAAGCCTCCTCGCCTTCTTTCCCTCATACTCCTCGTATTTCTCTGTTTTCTTCCATCGCCAACCTCCTCGCGGCCGCGCGTCTTCGACTTCCACTCGGGCGTGGGGGAGACCGGGGACAAAAGTAACACGGGTCAATTGTAACAAGCGGCCGCGCAACCCTGCGCACGATTGGACGCATCGGATATGAAGTGAGCAACATTATTGACATCACCTTATGGCCATACAATCACCTCATAGCTGAGTTTTCAAAAATACTAATCCGCCGAAACCAAATGTGATTCGCGAGTGCAGAAGTGATTTTTCGGCTGTGCGGATCGCGTCAGCTAGGCAACGCAATACAAAATATTAGTGCAAACAAGCGCACGGAGCTGATCGTACATTTTTTGCGGAACATTTTGATCGCTGAGACGATCCGTTTGATTGTTATTAACCGACGCCATGGTAATTTTGCTAATAATCATTTGTGGGGTCGATTGTAACAGTCGATCCGGGTCAATTGTACCAGCAATAATTAATGTCTTTCAGTACCAACACCAATACCAATATATTTTATTTATTTTACTCTTACATTCTAAGCGATCAGCGATAATTTATACACTTATAATTTATAACCAACCAATTGTGGACTATAATATTTATAGTAGGGCTATATAGTTAGGCCGCTTAAAATGGCTTAGACGACTAAAACGGCTTAGCCGGCAAACCATTTAAATTTTTTTTTTTTTATTAAAATAATTTTTTTTGTGATAATGCACCCCCGTTCTAATTCTTAATAAAGGTCGGTGAAGGATTTCTTTGATGCAGGAGGATGTTACAAATGACTCCACTACCCGTTACAATTGACCCCACCGCGGCGCAAATTCTTACCCGATTTCGTCTGTGTTTAAAGGGGCAGCGTTCGCAATTCCGTGCATATTTCTGCTATAATTTTTAAAACTAAATACCCAATACTAGGTTCATGATACACCATTGGATGCCGAAGCGTTAGACTCTCGGGTGTGTTGGTAAAAAAATTAAAAAGGATTTTTGTTACTTTTGTCCCCGGTCTCCCCTATGTAGAGGTACTTGGCGAGTCCGCGACCGAGCACACGTGTGTGTATGCAGTGCGCGGAGTACCGTGCGGGACGGGGCTATGCGCGCGGAGCGTCCTGCCGACGGAGGAAGGGAGGACGACTGCGGCGTCTTCCTCCGGAGCAGCCCGTCGAAAAAAGCCGGGAATGCCGGGTCCTCCTCGAACGAAATCGAGAATCCGGTCGCGGGCTCCTCCGCGAGGTAATCGCCTTCGGCATGAGATGAGTCTCTTCTTCTCCGAGGGGGGGATTTCGCTTGGAATTTCGCGTAGGAAAGTATGTAAGAAGAAAATTGAGGGTTTTTCAAGGTCGGCTTTGACGATTCAGTCCCGGGCTACGGCACGATCGAAACGATCACGCGCTCTCACAGCTGTTCGGAATGTCGAGGTTTAAAAGGCATTTCCGACTCTGCATTATATATTATATAATATTATATATTATATATTATATATTATATATTATATATTATATATTATATATTATATATTATATATTATATATTATATATTATATATTATATATTGTTCTTGAGCGCGTATCGAGAGGAAGTAAATTTTTCAATTTTTTGTAAATTTGAATTTTTTTGGGGTTGGTGTGTGCAACTGCAGATTCATATTGGTGTATCGGCGCGGTAGTGCACGGTCTGATAATGCGATATCCTCGGGTTCGCGACGGTAGGTATCCGCGGCGAGCGCGAACTCGGCCAATGAGCCGCGGTGGGCAGTCCGCGGGCACCTTAACGCTGGTTGGACCACCCGATACTCCCACCCGGGGTAACCTGATATCGCTCTCCTCAGGTTCTCGCATTTTCTGTATACTACAACGACCGCGTTGTGCTCCCCGACTCGCTACGTTCAATCATAATCGCGGGTTTTATTCATAGCGACACGAAGCAGGTTATCGCTCTCTGACACCTCCGAATGTCCTCGTGCTATCTTATCTAACATCTAAAAAAAAGGCAAACAAACAGAATTCAGGCCATTCTTAGGTTAAATTTATCGTCGCGTGACTCTGAATATAACGCAACAGATTAAGTTGAATCTGGCTGAAATTTATGTTTAACCAGTTGATGGAGCTTTAACTAAATTTGAAGGTCAACCTTGTACTTGAACTAAATTTGAAGGTCAAACTTGTACTTGAACCTAATTTAAAGGTCAACCTTGTATTTGAACCTAATTTGAAGATCAACCTTGCATTTGAACCCAATTTGAAGGTCAAACTTGTACTTGAACCAAATTTGAAGGTCAAACTTGAAATTGAACCAACTTTGAAGGTCAAACTTGTACTTGAACCAAATTTGAAGATCAAATTTGAATCAGCACTAAATTTGGAAGTCAGACTTGAATCAGAACCAAATTTGGAAGTTAAACTTGAATTCGATTGAAGTAGTCTTCGGAAGTGACGTCATAATAGAAAATGTCACTTCCTGTTTGAAATATCTAAGTTTTCAACCGGAAACGACCTCGTACCGCAAAACGTCACCTCCGGTCTGAAGAGTCCAAGTTTTCAATCGGAAATGACCTCTTACAGCGAAACCTCACTTCCGGTTTGAAGAATCTAAGTTTTCAACCGGAAACAACCTCGTACCGCAAAACGTCACTTCCGGACTGAAAATCTCAATTCTTTGATATATTCCGATTTCATCAGAAATATAGAGGTTCAAAGCTTTCGATGGAGTCGAAAGCTTTGAACCGCGCAGTCGCCTCGACCGGAACGCACGCGCACCTCCGGACCGCAATATTAATAGTGTTACGAGAAAATTTGTTGCCGCCGGCCGTCAATCCCCGGCGAAGCGGGTCAAAATATCGCGTCAAACAAACGCCACGGCTCAGGTGAGCACAACAACCGGCAGTGAGCCGGCAATGACACGGCTATCAGGGTAACGGGGTTGCGGTTAACGACGTCGGATCATATAGTTATGCCACGCCAGCCGGCGAACGTACGCGTCCCTTTCGCGTGCGCGTGCGTACACGCGAGTCCACCTCGCGGCCGTCCGTGCTGGAGGAAGAGAATTCGCCGCCGCTCGTTTCTCGTCGGCGGACCGGACCTCGTCCAGACTTTTCTCGGCCCCAACTTACAGCATAGCGGACCAACTGATTTGCTCTTAAATCAGTACCGCCCGCTCGGTGGCGTAACGCGCGAACAATGAGACCGAGTAACTCGACGCACATTCCCTGGCACACTCGTTCCTCTTTCGGCTCCTTCTCTCCGTATCCCTCGCATCTCCGCACTCGTCTTCAACTCCGGTACGAACCCTCGCGGCTCGAACGCGGCTCTCTTGCACGCTGTTCGGATGCGATGGACCACGCGAATTCGACTCGACAATGCTGCGTTTCTAAAACGTGCGCTATGTTTTTGTTGTTGTTGTTTTTTTTTTTTTTTTTTTTTTTTAGGGCGGGAGAGTAAGGTAAACGTAGGGGAGAGCGGGGCAAAATAGCACACCGGGGCAAAACGGGATAATGAGACGGGTTCGAAAATGCGGATGTGTCGTTGGGATAAAATAGGGCATCCAAAAATTATTGGAAAATTGAGTTTTGCTCTCACTATCCCGTTTTGCCCCGCTGTGCCATTTTGCCCCGGTCTCCCCTGCGAATGCCCGGACTCTTAAGGGAGCAATCCCAGTCCCCGGACATGCATGAAAAATCGTATTTCCATCTCTCTTGCACGCACGCCTTGTCCGGCCACTGGGACGTGTCCGGTCGTTGGTACGTTTATCGTAAATTACTCTCGAGAGTTCTCGAGGTGGACCGCGCGGGGATTTTTGACATTTTTATCGGTCCAGCGGATCGATCGACACTTTGTGCTCGCACCTTGGAGAACAGTTTTTATTGCCCTGAAAAAGAGGCGACGAGCTCATTTATTTTTGGTGAACGAAAAATACATTTATTAAGATGTCATTTATTTTTGGTGAAGAAAATTACATTTATTAAAATGCAATTTATTTTTGGTGAAAGAAAATTACATTCATTTATTTTTGGTAAAGAAAATTACATTCATTTATTTTTGGTGAAGAAAATTACAATTATTAAGATGTAATTTATTTTTGGCGAAAGAAAATTACATCTATTAAAATGTAATTTACTTTTTCGCCAAAAATAACTCAGCTCCACCCCTTTTTTTCAGCGACGATGGAGATCGTTCTCCAAGGTGCGAGCACGAAGTGGCGATCGATTTGCTGGAAGGATTAACATTTTTGGATACGGAGAATTAAAAAAAAAAAATTTTTGTTTAAGAAGGGTGTTACAGGTAATTATTTGTTCTTTTTCTCACCTCGGAGAAAGCTTCAGTTTCGCAACGAGAGGAGAGCCGAAAATAATTCTTTCGTGAAACAACGTTTAATCTCTCTTTTTTCTTTTGTGGCAAAAAAAAAAAAAAACCACAAATTTCAAGACAATGGCGCAACGTCATCGAGATTCCAGCGGAGAAGGAGGACAGCCCAGCCCGCGGCGTTGCGCGTTCGCCTGACCCTTGCCACCAATTTGTTCGCCCCGCATTCTCAACTTATGTCAGCGAAAGTTTGATTTTTTTTAGCTTTGAGAGCTACCGCGCAGGCCGCCGCAGACACGAGTTTCATTCTTTTTTTTTTACTCGGTATAAGTTTCCCTGTTTTATGGTTTTTTTTTTGGTCTGCGCTCGTTTCGCGAATGTGTGCTGGTCGAGTTATGCCGCGCTCGACTCATTCGCTGTGTCTACAGGACCGGGCGCGAGCGAGTTGGGAGATGCAACTATGTATAGACGACGAAATATCCGAAACGTGGCGAATGTGCGTAAGCACTTTCCCCGAGGAACTCGAGTGATCGAGTGTCCTCCTTGAATTTTTCATTTTTTACTCCTCTCGTTCTCGTGAAAATCCCCCGAGGAGCAACGAGAGAATGATTTACCGGTTGGATTAAGGAGGCTCTTTAGCCAGCCGGGCATCGTCGACAGCCCTGGCGTGACTTTTCACTCGCGTTCCATATCTCCAACGTTGCACCTTTCTCGCCTCTTCGACGCGATTTTTTTTTGTCGCTGTATCGTCGGAAGAAACTCACGCTGGCGCAGACAAATCATTGCCGGATGTTCGGACATGGAAAGAAATTAATTTCTCAATTTTTCTTATCACACCCAACTGCGAGAATCCTTTCAGTAACGTCCCAGAAAATAATTCAGGGGGCTGAAGGACTTAGGTCGATGGCCCGTTGGCAATGGCAATAGCAAGAGAAATATATAATGTAA
>JAPYZC010001552.1:0-32548 GCA_030522665.1 Ichneumoninae sp. A BG-2022a | reverse complement strand
GAAGAATGGTACAAGCGTTACTACATACGCGACCTAATAATCGGACAGTACGAAAAGATTAGGTTGGCCAGTTTTCTACGTATCTTATCTTCATTATTGATTCGCGTGAATATTATTGTTTTCATTGATTTAATTGATAAATCGCGAAGGAATTCTTTCAGTCAATATTAACTAAAAGTTCGCGCATCAAAATTCTCGAAATCTGCGATCGTCCGAAGCATTGGGACACGCAGTGTCCGAATATAGGGACGTGCCGAAAAACCCCGTCCGAAGATCGGTACATTTGGGCTCTCTTGATACTTTCTTCCGTAATTAAAAAAATATTTATCCTTTTATCATTAACCGGTGACTTTTGAAAACTAGAAACTATCAGCTTGATATTGGTTTCGGTTATTTCAAGAAAAAAAATGTTCTTGATAAATTAATAACTGCTGTAATCTTAGGCTGCTCTTAACCGTCCGATCATTGGTACCTTTGCCTTAGAGACATTCAACGAAAATTAGGGAAAGATCGCGAAAAAAAAAAAAAACCAATGTCATTCTGAAATCTCGGAAATGCCGTCGAAAACTCACTGCTACAATCTGCAATCTTCACTACCGCAAATTTTCGATAATGGCAATGTTTTCTTACGTCTACAGAAAGACCTTCTGCCAAAATTACAGACACATCGCGAAACGACGAGCGAAATATTACACCTCTATTTCGGCCGAAACCGGTTCGCGCAACCTTCAAAGAACCTTGGAAAGAATATTCTTCAAAAATGACAAAAAATAAAATAAAATAAATGAATTAAAAAAAAAAAGATTTTTGCACGACGCAGCGATAATGTCACTGAGGCTATTTTGGAACGAAAAGACTTGGAGACCTCGCTCGTCAGTCTCTGGCCTCACGTGACTCTAATCGCCGCTTTCAGGAACCAACTGGACAAATAGGTTTGGCGCTGGGCTCGGTTCCATTCGCCAAGGTCGGCCGAGTCGCGGTGACGTCAGAGGTCATTGACTGCTAGGGGCTTGACCTCGTCCTCTCCCCCCTCCGCCTCCCCCAACGTACAATTCTTCGCCTATCGCACGCACCGTCTCGCTCGATTCTCGTCCTCGCCGAACCCCGGTCATCCTCCTCAAAGTCGTCCTTGCCCAGCGCACGATATTCTCGTATTGGCTAAAACCGTCTCGATCGTTACCGATCTCTGGTCACTCGAGCGACCGCGAAGGTCTTCCGTTTCTCGCACCGTCGCCAAATGACCGTCTCGTTCTCGAAGCAAAAACCGCTGCCAATGAAATTCCATCGTCACTTCTTGCCGAGTGAGAAAAAAAATTTTAGTCGTGGAAAAAAATTCTTCTCGTCGTTGAACAATGGAAAATAAATCGATCGGATTAATTTGTTACGTTACTGTTGGAGAGCTTTCATATTATATTTTTTTTTTCCAAGTCACTTCTGATGTGTAAACTTTGACGCAAACTCTGGATAACAAGGTTCCATTCATTTTCGACTCAAAATAGAACTACTCAGAGTTATGGCCTCGAACATAATATTTGCGAAGTGTTCGACTGTGAATTTACGACGCTCGAGCCGCTTTCAAATTGTGAGACCAGCTTTGGTATTTTATATTGAAGAATCGTTACATTGTAACATTATGTTTTTATTCGGCTCCTTGCCATAAATGTAGCAATTTCGACGATTTTTAATTTTTTTTTATAATAAAAAATTGCTTATGTCTCTTGGAAGACACGTTCAATAATTAATCTGCGACCAGTTATTACAAGAAACACTTTTCAATACCGTAAGATAAATTAAAAAATCTGTATCGAGCATGAAATAAATTATTTAAAAATCGTCAATCAGCTTTCTCGCTGTATCGGATATGCAGCGTTGTGGGCAATTGGCGACGATTTTTTTTTATTATTATCTAAAATACTTATTTGTTAAAATAAACAGGCTGTATTTTATCTTTTGTAAAGGGTTGATCCAGTTGATAAATAAATAAATAAATAAATAAATAAATAAATAATTTAAAAGTTCGTGGTGTCTTTTAAAAAACACGTTCAAGAATTCATCTACAAAAAGTTATTACAATAAACATTTTTCAATACCGTAAAATAAATAAAAAATGTGTGTCGAGCATGAAACAAATTATTGAATTGCAAATTGGTTTTCTCGCTGTATCGGAAATGCGACGCTGCGGGCAAATGGCGACGAGTAAAGGATTATCGGGAGGCGAATACTTACGAGCGTACTTCCTGAACTGGGAACCACCAAGAACGAAGCCTCATCGAATGTTATTCATCGTTATCGAACAATGTTATGTTAACCGTTACGACTCCGGCGATTTTGTCTCACTCGCTCTTATCTCGCGCAAAGTGCTCGTTCACTCCGTCGTTTCGAAGCCTCGTGCATGCGCGGACAGCTCGAGCCGCTTACGCAAAGAGAGTGATTACGCCGCTCGTCCCTGACGCCAGCACACACGCGCGCACGTGTAAAACGCTCTAACGTACGTAGCATTCGACCGTGAAATCGATTTCACGCGAGCCACGGGTACACTCGATTCACTGGAATTCCTCGTCGATCTTTTATCTCGCTCACTCTCACTCTTTGCCGGTTGATTTTTTGTTGTTTGTTCTTTTACGCAAACATAAAGCAAAATCAACGTAAATCTATCTATCGTAATTTCATCAATTACATAGGTATTTTTTTATTGTTTTTTGAGATAAAAATATTTTTTAATAAATATGTTTTCAGATAAAAATATTTTTAAATAAATATGTTTTTAAATAAAAGTATTTTTTAATAAAAATGCTTTAAAATAAAAATATTTTTTAATGAAAATGCTTTAAAATAAAAATATTTTTAATTAAATTCTTTTCTTACATGGTTTTTCTTGTGTTATTTTTAGTGCCAGTCAGCGCCACTCTTTCGCAATTGATACATTTAAATGGATAATGTTTTCAAATTTAAAAAATTCTTTAACGGTTTATTAGTTTTTTATTGTAATGTAAGTTTTTGTTTCGTTCGCGTCGATTTTTTTTAGAATAGCGCTCGGAAAGGCAAATTAATGTCAGGGAGACGTGACGATGATTGAATCAACAACGGGCAGGGTCACGTGTTTCTAATCTTGTATTTTATTCTTCCCCCTCATTGCCTTTACCGTTATTTTAGGTAGATAAGTTATAGTTTATATTAGTTTCCACGGGATAGACTCTGACGTGGTGTCGCATTTGAAGGTCTTGTGTGCACAGGTGAAGGTGGTCAAGTTCAGCTACATGTGGACGATAAACAACTTCAGCTTCTGTCGAGAAGAAATGGGTGAGGTACTCAAATCGTCGACGTTCTCCGCTGGGGCCAACGACAAACTCAAATGGCAAGTCATGCTCTACATTACACATTATTAATCTACCTTGTACATTTTTAATCTACCTTGTGTATTATTAATCGACCTTAACACTAGAATAATTAGATTAGCTGCTGTAAATGAGTTTTAGAGAACACATTTTTCATTTTCGTCTCGCTAATTGATTTACACAATTGGCAAGCAAAATAGCGTATCGTAGGATAGATGAAGTCCATTTCATCGTAAATCGAATACAAACTTTTGCTTCCTTCACTGTTTTCTCCGGATCTGTAAAGACATACATAGATATAGATACAGATTCGTGACATTTTATTTAATCATAAATCGATTCGTTTGTGCTGATGTTTTTATTTGAGTCTCTACAAATAAGTTTAAATAATTTTTTACAAATAAAAAAAAATGAACGATCAAGAAACTAATTAATTGGTTCCTTGAGAGGATTTTTTGAAAATGGCTAATCATCAAAGCCATTTCATAGTAAATGGAATATAAATTTTTGTTTCTTTCACTGTTTTCTGCGGATCTACAAACATATAGATTCGTGACATTTTATTTAATCTTAAATTGATTCGTTTGTGCCGATGTTTTTATTTGAGTCTCTATAAATGAGTTAAAAATTTTTTTTACAAATTAAAAAAGAAATTAACAATCAAGAAACTAATTACTTGGTTCCTTGAGAGGATTTTTTGAAAACGGCTAATCATCAAAGCCATTTCATAGTAAAGGGAATATAAATTTTTGTTTCTTTCACTGTTTTCTGCGGATCTACAAACATATAGATCCGTGACATTTTATTTAATCTTAAATTGATTCGTTTGTGCTGATGTTTTTATTTGAGTCTCTACAAATAAGTTTAAATAATTTTTATAAATTAAAAACGAAATGAACAATAAAAAAAATGTATATATATTTTTTTATTGTTTGGTTCCTTGAGAGTATTTTTGGAAAATGGCTATTCATCGGTGTCATTACCGGACGGCGTGTTCGGTACGCTCGATATCGCGACGTTAAGGTGGGCGACGAGTGCTCGTAGAAACCGCTGAGTTCGATTATAGTCTCCGCCCGTGGCCAATCAAATTCATCGAAGCGTTTGCAGTTGACGTATCGTCGCGGTGAGAGCTTCCAGCACGCCACGATACTCCCGTACGCAATCGACGCCTGACATTTTCATCGGCAACTGCGAATGACGGATTCGAATTGATTGTCTCGTCGGTAAATCTCGTTGAGCGATCGTGCGGCAAACTCGTTGAAAACTGGCGGGACTCGCTAGTTACGCGAGTTCATAAAACAACGCGAGACACTCCGGACTTTGTGTCCGCGAATGGAAATCCGTCAATCTCTCGCGCGCACGTGTATTTTTTTTTCACGTTTTTCTTCGACTCCGATTCCAAATCGGACTTTAAAGAGCCTTAAGAAATTTCGTAAACTCGATCGTCCCAAAATCGGTGTTAAATACGAAGATATTTTTCGAGAATCAACTTTCCAAACTACGTTTGGATAAAAAAACTTGATCTCTTTTCACTTTTTGGTGTCGTGAGTAGTTTCGGGTTAAATTCATTTTTTAAACATAAAAACAAAATTATTTAGTGTTGCTGACAATTGTTGAGAAAAGTATACTTGAAATTTCGATAACGTTAGATCGTTGCATCGCTGACATCACTTCCGGTCAAAAAAATTTATTTTCTAACAGGAAGTAACGTATTTCCATTATGACGTCACTTCCGGTCGAAAAAGTCAGTTTTAGGGACCAGAAATTACGTGTTTCCGGTAAGACGTCACCTTAGGTCGAAACATTAAATTTTGAAACCGGAAGTGACGCATTTCCACTATGACGTCACTTCTAGTTGAAAAGTCAGCGTTCCGGACCGGAAATGACGTATTTCCGGTCGAACGTCACTTCAGGTCGAAAAATTAGATTTTGAAACCGGAGTTGACGTATTTCCATTATGAGGTCACTTCTGGTTGAAAAATCAGCTTTCCGGATCCGAAATTACGTATTTCCGGTAAAAGGTCACTTCCGGTCCAAACATTTTTTTTTGTGCAGACAATTAGTGCAAATCGTTATCAGATTAGGGTGTTTCTTATGCGCAGAAAAAAATACGTTTTTCCGAATTTCGTTGCGCTATAAACTATTTAAACGGGAAAATATGTGGTCAAACAATTCTAACGTTGTCAATGTAATTTTTTACAGGTGCCTGAGAGTCAATCCGAAGGGTCTCGACGAAGAAAGCAAAGACTATCTGTCGCTGTACCTGCTTCTCGTATCTTGCAACAAATCCGAAGTCAGAGCCAAGTTCAAATTTTCTATTCTTAATGCCAAAAGGGAAGAAACCAAAGCTATGGGTAAGTCGCGTTTCTGCAATCCCGTTTGTTTCTCAACGCCAGTATTATACAAATGAGTATTGCAAATTACTTCCTCGTACGTTTTTGTCGCTCACAAAGTTTCCTCTATGACGAATCGTGCTTCATAATCCTTTCCTTGTGACACACAGTACACAAATAAATATTCATGCATGCAGAACTCGTTCTGAATTCAACTTGGCGATTCTCTCGAACATCCGATAACTTTGCCTTTACGATTTTGCAAATTTTCAACCCTGACATCAATGTCAAATATTTCCTTTAATTTTGTCACTATTGGGCCTTAACACTTTGATAAGTTGTTCTTACTCGGAGAATTATCAATAATTCTAATAAATGTAATTCTTATAAATGTAGTGAAAAGAATATTGGGAACAAATTGTTGTATCAACTTTTCGAATTTCTTGGACAGTTACATATGTTACGAAAGAATGCAAATAAGCTCGTCAGAAATCCATCTCCTAATGATACGTTGAACAGCGTTTCAGAGCTTTTTTTTTTTGGTCTTGCTCACTGTTTGTCGATTGTCCAGCCAGTCTTAAAAAAAGGCCGTGATTAAGTAATGTTGGTAAAAAAATGTTTATATTATTTGAAAAACTTACGCAAAGTAAAATTGAGAATGGATACCCTAAAGAGGATAATGGGAACGATTGCCACTAAAAAAGCATTCATTGGAATATGAAAAAATGTTTTCGTAGATGTAAAAATGTTTTCGTATGTGGACAAATTTATTCGTATATGAAAAAAGTTATTTAAATATGAAAAATATATTCGTATATGAAAAAAGTTATTTAAATATGAAAAATATATTCGTATATGAAAAAAGTTATTTAAATATGAAAAAATGTATTTGTATATGAAAAAATGCATTCGTATATGAAAACTAAATGGGATCGTTTTTTTTACAGAGAGCCAACGAGCCTACAGGTTCGTGCAGGGGAAGGACTGGGGATTCAAGAAGTTCATCAGAAGAGACTTCCTTCTGGACGAAGCGAACGGGCTACTCCCGGACGACAAACTCACGATATTCTGTGAGGTATATACCTTTGTATGTTATTGTTGCTATTGTTTCACTACTATGCGAACCAGCGGTTTCGCCGGGTGCTAAAACAACAATTTTCTCCACTTGTTTTCCAGGTAAGCGTCGTTGCTGACAGTGTCAATATCTCGGGGCAGAGCAACACGATACAATTCAAAGTTCCTGAGTGCCGGCTACCCGACGATCTGGGACTATTGTTCGAAAGCCAAAAATTCAGCGATGTCACGCTTACAGTTTGCGGTAGGGAGTTCCAGGCGCACAAGGCCGTCTTAGCAGGTAACGATATTGCCCGAACGACTTTTCTATAATTAAACAACCCTTCATTGCCGAGAGAAAATAACCCAAAAATACATATTTCGTATCTGAGTCATATCTTTTTTGGAATCCTTAAAAAATGAATATTTAACGTCGAGTGAAATTGGGGTAATGATCCAAATTGCATCAAATTAGTTGACAATTGTTCTTTATTGTCCAAATGGTATAAAACCGAATTTTTTGTTGCCAATGCTCAATTAACATTAAATCGTAACGAAGGTAATGATTTTCAATAAATTTTTTTTATTCGTTAGTCAAATCGGTTAGCAGGTTAAAACCGATAATTGTCTAAACGAATTTTCTATAATGAACCCCTTTATTGACGAGCCAAATTATCCCAATCATACGTATATCGTGTTTGAGTCACCTTTTTTCGGAAACCTTAAAAAGATTAATATGTCTCGTCGAGTGAAATTGAGATAATGATTCAAATTGCGTCAAATAAGTTCACGATCGATAGTGATAGTCCCAATGATAGAATTTCTTGTTATTTTGTTCCCATTCCTTAATTGGCATTATAACGTATCCAAGATATGAATAAAATATTGTTCGCCAATGATTTTTAATATATTTTTTTATCCGTCACTAAAATCGGTATTCTACCGTAAAATTTGTCGCTGCATTGACTCGTGGACTAGATCTTTAGCCGATCGTGGAATAAACACGATGGTTGGAGAATTCTAATTGGAATGACCTATTTTTATTCTGAAAAAATATATAGAGGTGAAAAAAATAAAATAAAAATTTGCCTGTTACCGAGTGTAATTGGAAAGCCCGTGCCAAGAATGTAGTACAGCAGGACCTTTCCTTTCGTCGCTTCGCTATGGGATAGGAGACAGAGAGTTATTTAACCGAGGCCCTGACGTTAATCGACCCGGTTTTCTTTTTTGCAGCGCGTAGTCCCGTATTCTCGGCAATGTTCGAACACGAGATGGAGGAACGGAAGCAGAATCGGGTGGACATAACCGACGTGGACCACGAGGTGCTGAGGGAGATGTTACGGTTTATCTACACCGGTAAAGCGGCAAATCTTGAGAAAATGGCGGACGACCTACTCGCGGCGGCTGACAAGTACGCCCTTGAGAGGCTCAAAGTAATGTGCGAGGAGGCACTTTGCACGAGTCTTGCGATAGAGAACGCAGCGGATATTTTGATACTTGCCGATCTTCATAGCGCCGACCAGTTAAAGGCGCAAGCCATAGATTTCATTAATACGTGAGTATCATCAATATCGAACCATTTTATTCAATTAGAAATCATTAAAAATTTTGTTCAACTCAGCTCTAGGCGTTTATTCTATATATTTAATTTTTTTTAAATTAAATTATTGTATACTGACACTTAATTAACCAGTCGATAATCTCGTATGTCGACGCGAATAAACGTCACTGTTCTATTCTATTCTATTCTATATTGTAATAATCACCGGCGTGAAATCAAATGAAATTTTTATCATCTTCAAACTCTGAATTTTAAGCATTTTCACATTTAATATCGAAAAACGCGTAAAGCGAAATTAAACGAAAATGCAATAATTTTGCATTAAGTTGAAGGTTTATCTAATGAGATAAACCTTCGACGTAATGCAAAATTATTACATTTTCGTTTAATATCTCGCATAAAAAAAGTTTTTATTTATATCAATCATTAACTAACCAATCGATGATCTCGTATGTTGCAGGCACGCGACGGACGTGATGGACACGGCAGGCTTCAAGTCGATGGTAAATTCCCATCCGCACTTGATAGCGGAGGCTTTCCGTGCGTTAGCGACGCAACAGATACCGCCGATCGGACCACCCCGCAAGCGCGTTAAACAGAGCTGAAAGCAGTCACCTCTTGCACCGGGCACGACAACGACGTCGTCACCACCTCATCTACATCCATCTTGAACTTTCGTGTACAGTGAGATCGATTAGTGCTAAAATAAATGTTTCCTAGTGCGCCAATACTTTCTGGTTCACCGGTTCGCGAGCTGAAGGAAAGGAAAAGAAAACAAAAAAAAGAGAAAAAAAAAACTACCGACGAAGGTGACCAGAAAAACGAACGTCGCCGACGGTCATCGCCGATTGTCTCTTGGTTCGAGCCTCCGGGAATGAACGAGTTCTCGTCGGTTATTTCGAGGGTGCCGCCCCGTAACGCCCAGACTCTTGTGTTCAATGGAGTGTTTGGTGGTGTTTGAGGATAAAAAAAAAGGAAAAAGAAAAAGTAAAACGAAAAACAAAAAAAATACAGACTCCGTGCAACGAATGCTACGAGACATATACGATATAAATATATAAATAGGTGAAGAATGAAGAAGGATGATGAAGAGAGGTGTATGTGAAGGAAGGAAAAAAAACCCACCTCGATCGCGCCCACCTTTAACAAACACACCCACCCACGATCGCCGAGTCTACTCTTCGTCTAAGCACTTATACTCTTCGTAGGATGTTGCCGTTTAAATAGACTCGTTCGCTCGTCCGAAGAGGAGCATCTCCGCGTTGTACTGTTCCGCGAAGTTCGGACGCGACTACAAAAAAAAAAAACCAGATAATTGTTTTGTTTTTCGTCGTGTTTTTTTTTTCATCAAAAAGACTTTGCCGGCTCGTCGAGGAGGAAAGCGGGAACGAGTCGAAGGAGAACAAACGAGTCGAGCGTGTAATCGAAGAACAAGGACCAAGTCGATCGGAGGCTCGCCATGTTGGATAACGACACACGGACAGTTGTGATAAGGCGTCGCCCTCCCCCCTCCCCCCGCACGACAATGATAAATAAATACTTTGTTCCTTTTTGTCGACGGATCAAACCGGCCCCCTCCGAGCGCGACGCGACCCCTACGAAAATGTCCTCGAGGAAAAAATAATTATAAAAAAAAACTGTGGCCGTTATATCCCAGAGGGGGGGGCCTAGATACTTTGTTTATTAACGGATAGTGATTTTTTAATTGTAATACAAATCGAGCGTCAAACAACTCTTCCAGACAAAAACGGGGAATGAAGAATGATGATTCTAGTTAGTGTTTTTTATGATCTCTTTTCTTCTTAAAATACGATGATACGACTATTACTATTGATTATGATAAAAAACAAAAGAAAACAACAACAGAAATGCTACACAATCTGTGCCCCCACTACCCCCCATGCCCGACTACTTTTACCTGCATTATTGTATATTTTTTTGCCTGCAGATACAAAAAAAATCCATGTCTAGACACCCCGCCCCTCTCCCCCCCCCCCCCCCCCAGTCCTTCTCGCACCGCGGGCCGCGGCACAGTTTGTTTTCTCTTTTCCGTTTTTATTTCTGTCGACTATCGCCTAGAGATGGTTCGCGATGAAAGTGATAGATATTTTCGAATTATTATTGTAATTATAAAATTTAAGGGTTGTCCATAATTTATCGAAAAAAACTAAAACAAGAATTCTTTCTTATGTTGATTATACAAACGAAAAGATTTTTTTGATTTTTTTTTTTTAACGAAAAAAACGTCCATCGTACTTCTATGCGAAGGACAGACATGCATTGAAAATGTTACGAGGTTCGGCATTTGCGAAATCTACGATGCATTGTTAGCGGGAGGGGGAGTTTAAATGATTCGATGAATTTGATGATTGATGAAGAAAAAAAAAATTAAATAAATTGTATAAATAAACGTTAGTCAATTATAGTATGAAAAAAAATATTAATCGTTTCTGTGTAACTAATTATTGAGGCGCGAAGAAAGCAAAAAAAAATGAAAAGAAAAGAAGACAAGAAAATTGTGTGGTGAATGAACTGAATTATGGGCAACCAAGAAGGCAAACAGCAAGTAACAAACAAAACAAACAAAAATAATCTGTCGTTTAGGTACTGTACTGGCTTCCCGATCCTCCGACCTAGTTTTACCGAACGATTTAAACGTTTATAATACCTACCATTTACATTAATGATGACGAAGATTAATGCCATACATGTTCTGTGATAAGTCCAATGTAATTATTGCAACTGTTTCTCTGATCCCGAGCCCGCCCTCCGACCCCCAATCGATTTATCCCTCCGGAAACTTAAAAAAAGAACAAAATCACCTTCTAACGATCCTGTAGCCAGTGAAGTTATTAATTAAGAGAGAACGACCATTGCCCGACCGGTCCCAAATATCAGATCCGAACAATTATTAAGCTTTTCACTGTACATATCTACCATTTTGTAAGAAACAACAACAACAAAAATGTGAATTTTGGGAAGAAAACAATAATTTTTTTTTTCTTGTTATTTCATCTTTTCTGTTTTGCGCGTAAAATTAAATATCTCGTATCCGATGCCAGATCGGCGTTCAAGCGCGATCGACGAAGCTTTGATTACACAATGTGATAATACAAATTAAATACCAATTAGGTAACCTACGTATCATCGTTATAATTAGAATACCGACGAGTCTCGGGGGATTTTGTTAGGACCTCTCGACTGCGAGTCGTTTAGATAGGATTTTTCCACCTTTTTGTACACGACCTCCCTCTGGGCCATAGCATGATAAAGAAAAAAAAATTCTAAAGCCCGACGCGATCCGTGAAACGCCTTGTCTGGCATCGAAGTATTGATTTTCGTTCGACCGATTTAGCATCGCAAAGAGAAAAAAAAATTAATTAAAAGAAAACACCTAAACCGATTTTGGGACTGTCGGACAATTTAAACCGTAATTGAATTTGTAACATCGGACTTTTTTCCTAAAAGGCTAATATTAACCGAATGACAGTTTTGTGAGCATTGATTCAGAAACAAAAGAGGTTTAAACTGCAGCAAGAATATATGAGCGCATGACTGGATAATTTGATAAAATAAGTACAAGTAAGACAAGTGTTACCTCATCATAAAAAAAACGAATCAGTACGTTTGTGTCAAGGGCTACCACTGCACCGCGGTCCGGTAAACTTCCATTGTATGTTGCATTTAAAAAAAAAAGAGAAGAAAATCTCGAAGCTCTTTCGTAACGAACGCGTTAAGTAGTGGTAGTTGCTGGTGCAGAGTGCTGCTCATCGATCCCAGCTCATACAAACGTTCATTTTTCCATTTATTTTAAGTCATTGCACCACATCAAATAAATTACATTTTCATTACATAATCTTGAAAAACAAAAAGAATGATTTTCAATATCCCTCATATTATCGTCCCGTATTTTTTTAATAAAAAAAAATTACAGTGGTGCATTTTTTTCGAAGAGCACGAATTATTGTTAGTCGCGATGTGCGATCGCTGAGTGACGGTAAGTTCGATTAAAAGTTCATTTTAAAAGTTCTATTTTTATTTTTTATTTCTATATTTTTAAATACTGAAAAACACCAAAAGTAAAACACTTCAAAATAAAAAAAGCTCACAATCTTTAATAGCAAACGACGCTTTACAGTTGCCAAACGGATTACTTCATCGGTCCGCAGTTGCCTTATCTCGCGAACCGCCCTGCGGTAAATTTGGACGGAATTTTGGCTGCTGGATGGCCGACTGTCGAGTTGATTCTCGGGAGCCAAACATAGCCGAGACCGCTATGACTTACCCGCGATCCGTCGAAGAGTACTCAAAATTGACGAGCCATTTGTCGCTCACCAATTGCTGAGCACTGGCTCACGTGTTTGTGAAGTAAAATTTGTAATTTTGGTCCGATCTTGACAAGTCAGAGCATATTTTGTCTGGTGAAATATGTTTTACGATTTTGCTTCGTTTAGTTAACTTCGTAGCTCTGCTTTTTTTCATAAACAATGATACAATGAAACAATGATTTCATAAACGAAAATTAAAAATTTGTCTTCACAAAAACTGCGTAACAATATGCCCGTTGATTTATTGGCGTAAACTGAGTTGCTTTTCCGTAAATTCATTGTTGTACATGTTTTTCTATATAAAGAAGGAATTCTTTTCATCGCGCCTGCTCTCTGGATTCTTCGCCATTGTGCCTCGCACTCCAACATCCTCGATGATCGAGAATCAAAGTTCACGCAACGAAAGCAAATCGTGCGTTAAAACGCACCAGGGTGAGGTCAACAACGATTACCGTTTAGGAATAATGATCTATTATTGATAAATATGCACATCTCGATCTTACATGTCTAAGTTTCAATTGCTTTGAAATTTTACAATGAGATTTGGATTCGTATGAGGTGTTCGATCGATGTATCGACCTACTTGGTTCGTTCAATTAGTCAGGGTGATGAGCGCTTGTACAACGTCGCCTCTGTGTTCCCTGAGCGTTCTTTCTGCGAGGTTTCTGTTTATTTCCATCTCCTTCATCTGCAAGTAAAAACGCATTGAAACACCGACTCGCGACGAATGAGAAAGCTGCCTTACAATGAGATCCACATCTTCTTTCTTGATCGAAACTTTGAGAAGTTCCTTTTCCTTTGCCTTCTTCTCCGCGGCTTCCTTGTTACGACGATCACCGATTATACTCAGCGCCTGTAACATTAAACCGTGTTACAGAAATTACCAACAACAACAAAAACTAACTAAGTAGCTAATTGTACTGGGACTAAAAAATACTCGGGGATTACCAAAGTAATTCAAAATATGTTACGATCCTGAAGATATATCTGCATGAGACTAAATTTTGTCAAGTTGTAGCGTTGAAGTTTAGCGCCAAACTTCGCTGAGGAAAATTTACTTGGACAATAAAATTCTGCAAGGGAACAATTTTTATTTTTTCTTCCCAAAGCCGAGCATTGATAGAGAGTTGTCAAAGCTGAAATTTCATGTCACGCCAATATCTTTAGGCTCATAAAACGGTAACCGCCAATTGTACACTGAATGAACATTTTTTTAAAGGTTATAAGCACGATTACTGAAGTTATGCGGGTACAGATAAATAATAATTACCGCCAAGTATACCGTCGAATAATGTTAAGTAAATTGCTAGATTCAAGGACGTTTGAGAAAAATGTAAGTTGTCTAACGAACTGCGGGATAAGATTGAAAAAAAAATTGGACATTTTTTTTGAGGTTATGTCGAACAGAATAAATGTTATTGCTCAAGATATATTGGGACCAATTTATGTCAACAAAAAATGCTCGAGGAAACGATGTACGGTTGGTCGACGCTCGAGCTTCGTCGAATTTGCACGACGGAACACGAAAAAACTGTAAATTTGACAAGTCCACGTGCGTCCAGGAAAAAATTGACTTACACTTGAGAAACCGTCCGAGGATGTTATTTCTTTTTCTTCGGCATAGTCCGTCACTTTTTCCAAATCCGCCGCACCGCTGTCATACTTGGCAGCTTTTTTCTGTGATTTCTCGTGCTGCACTTCGTCGGAATCGCCGTTTACATCCTCGTCCGCCATTTTCGGTTATCGTGCAGAAAAAACTCAACTTCGGCCCTCGCCGTTTTTTCCATCAACTTACCGCGCGATCTGTCGACCGCTTACCGCACGACCAAAATCCCTAAGCGCGACGAAATGAATTTTAATACTCAATAAATACGCTATAATAATAGAGATTTTTTTATAAGTACAGTAATAATAATAAATACAAAACAAATGAAAATTTGGAGATCGAGATTCACCAAGATTCAAGATTTAATTTATTTTAAAAAACGTATGAAATTTATTCACATGATTGATTGTATAAATATAACAAATATATTATTTTTTACTGGGACTAGGATCGGTGACTCGTAAAAATGATTCATGCAGGGCTTTGTGAAGTCGCTGGGCCTTTTGCATTCCAAATCCCGGACAGAGGGACAGTGCGTTGGGGGTTGCTTTCAACAGTCCCGAAATTGTTCCGAAAGTTGACATGAGCGTCATGGCATCGGTTTTATTCACTGATCTCACAGTCGTCAGTGCATTCATGATCTAGGAGAAAAAATATATATATATTATCGTGGATTATGAACGTTGAATGAAAATAATTTTTGTTAAATTTCAATTTCGCGTTTCAAGACAATTTCGCGTACAAATAAAACAACTTCGGACC
Source organism: Ichneumoninae sp. A BG-2022a (assembly GCA_030522665.1). Lineage (NCBI taxonomy): Eukaryota > Metazoa > Arthropoda > Insecta > Hymenoptera > Ichneumonidae > Ichneumoninae sp. A BG-2022a. The sequence continues at coordinate 17,570 of JAPYZC010001552.1, read as the reverse complement.
CATATCCAAAGTTTCATGAAATTTTTTCATGAAACTTTGAATATCTTGAGTTTTGCAACATTCTGAGCGTTTTCATTAAAAACGCGAATAAAAATGTTGCACAAAAAAAGAAAAAGAACTGAAGAATAAGAATTACTTTCTGATGGGGATCGGAGTCTCCCCGTTCCATTATCATGTCAGGAGGCTTGTTTTCAAAGATTTTATAAGTCTCGACAATTTTCGCGGCATCCTCTGTGCTCCATGCAAGCATCAGCGTCAGATCTGCGAGGATGCAAATTCTTGTGAGATGTTTCAGGGAGTGATGAGGCTCGCCCACATCTATCTGGAAATGTCGTAACAATGAGTCGTTGAATTATTTTACCTTTTTTGTGTTAAGAGCAATAATGCAAAAAAGATTTTACCTGGACAAGCAGAACCCTCAGAGTATACGCGTTGCCCAACAACTTCAAGCGATCATGAATGTAGTCGGGATTGAGCTGATGATATCGCAGCGATAGAAAGAGCGCGCACACCGATGGGCTCATAACATAATCAGGCACAATTTCCGTATACTCCCATGCGACGTTTCTTATATATTTGAGTAGAGGATTACCTTTCTGAAAAATAATTCATTGATGTTAGCAACAAATTACCATTCTATCCAAGTTGTAATTCTGAATTCCTACCGATTGCCAGCAATTAAGTTTATATGCATACTCAAATTTTTTTTATGCGGGTCAGTTTAACAAAAAAAAAAAAAAAAATTTGTAACAATTGCATTCTGATAAATTAATTTTCAAACGCAAAGCAAAATAATTACAGTCCACAGGCTCATCTTGAAAACAGGAAGATAAAAGAGGATTACCTGTTTAGGATTAACGAGAAGACCGGCGAAGGTACTTTTGCCTTTTGATGGACCAGGTTTACTGCTTTCCGGCAAGTCTTTCGTGAAGAAATCCGAATTCTTCAAATCGCCAAATGCCTCTGTAAAAAAATGAATCTAAATCAAAATATACATAAAAAGGTAATCGATATCAAAATAAAGGCGAAAAACGGAGTAACACTTGCGTTCAAACGAATCGATCTTCGGCTGTTTCGGCGGCGACACAGATTCCTCGTCCTCCAAATCATTTTGTTTTTTATCGCCAATTTCTTCCATTATAAAACGAACGATCGACAAACATGCATGCTAAAAGATAACTGACAGGCGGATTAAAATGCTCGATTATCTCGCCGGATCGTAAACAAAACGAACCATCGAATTGCGCTACCGTCGCGCAGTACGTAAGTTGCCTACAGTGTGACTGCGAGCAACCAATCACGCGTCGGTATCCATTTCCCGGTAGCCAATGAATCGACGCGACGGAATCCCCGATCTGTCATTGGCTGCGCGCGAGTTACGCATCGGCGAACCGTCGGAACATCGCGATAAACATCGATTACGTTAGAGTCGAGGGTAAGCAAAATTACACACTCGTCACTCATTGCTTTGCTCACAAACTATACGAGGTTATCAAATTACATTGAATTACATGACAGGAGACAAAACACCTTGCACGGACGACGTTTAATACAGCAATGCAGTTCACTATTCGCCAATAACGAACATGAGAGCGAGATCGCGATAGAAGCAAAAAGTTTTGCAAGTTTTTTTAAGAGGTGATTTTTATTCTTGTCAAGAAAAAAACATCCGAAAGAGATCGACGTAAAGGCTCGACGATGGATAAGGACAGGGATAAAGGCGATCCTGCGAGCGCAAAATATGGATCGAATAAGGAAATGGGTATGGTCGATCCGGAGATTCGTTTAAAGTCGCTGTCCAATTACGGCACGGTCGTGGAGATAAATCACAATAACCCGATTCGAAGGTACTTTTTTTTATGTCCCAAGTTTTAGGAGGAAGGTGTATTTTTTTTTTTAATTTAATTGCTGACATTTTTTGCAGGTATTATAGATCCGGTATAGAAATGATCAGGATGGCTAACGTATACATGAAGGAGGGCAGCCTGGAGAACGCTTATATCCTTTATCATAAATTTATGACGTAAGGGGATAGTTTTGTAGATTTTTCTTTTTTTTTCTTTACGGAACGTACTTTGTATGAACGTTGAATTATTTTCATTTTATTGTAGGATATTTCTGGAAAAAATACGTGAGCATCCGCAGTACAACACTGTGCCTCTAAAGGAGAAGGCGCTGAATCAGGAAACGCTGAGAGAAGTACTGCCGAAAGCCGAGGCTCTCAAGGTTAAATTGCTGGAGCAATACAAAGCTGAAACAGCGAGATACTTGGCAGGGGCTAAGGAAAGGGAAAAGGCAGAGAGGGAAAGGCTGGAACAGGAGAGGAGGCAAAGGTATCTTATAGTAGACTGCCCACGATTGCTTCCGCAGGGTGTAAGCTCTAACAAATTTTTGCTGCTGAAACTTTGATTTAGTTTTTTATTGACTGGTCTAAACTATCAACACGCCCAAAGCTGTGGATCTTTTTTGCAAGGTCTTTTTCATTAAGTCGCAAATATCCATTCATATTTTACTGCAAAATTTCTATAACAGTATAGATTGTCTACCGTCTATTAAATTAAATTATTAATTAAACTACTAGTTACACAAGCTATTCATTAAACTCTTCATTAAGCTTTTCATTATATTATTTTTTGTCTGCCATTCATGGCAGAGAAAATAATTATGAAAAAAAGAAACTTGCTAAACGAATAAATCGATTAAACTAGGCTGAAAGAAGAAGAGGATAGAAAAAACAAGTTGGCAGCATTAGCTGCCGCGAAAGCTTTGAAAATGCCGATGAGTGTGTCAATCGTGGGCGGCGACGAGGCCAAGATTCCGAAGCCATCGGCACCTCCACTGCTACCGAGCATCGCTGCGGAGTTCGATCCTTTAGCGATTGCAACTGCAGCCGACAAGTGAGTGTCGTCCTGTGGCGATAAATTTCGTATTTTATTCACCATGCAATACAATGAATCGTATCGATGAAAATAATACGCTTCCACAGAAGAACACCGTCGATAGATCGTTCAACGAAACCGGCACCGATGATGCACGACAAGCTCGCGTTGCGCGACGTTATTCTACCGAGTCGAATAATGCGCGATTTTCTCCAGCTTGCTTTAAAAAATACAACGAACAACAAGGAAACGTGCGGCGTTCTGGCCGGTAAACTGGAGCGCGACAAGTTACTGGTAACTCATTTGCTGATACCCCAGCAAACTGGCTCACCCGATTCCTGCGCGACACACAACGAGGAAGATATCTTTGACTATCAGGATCAACATAGTCTCATTACTTTGGGATGGATACATGTACGTGTTCCGTACGGTTCGGAGTTTATTTTATATCCGTTGATACTTTTTTTCGTAACATGTCATTGATATATAATAGTACATTTCGATACGAGTGAGCCGAAGGCGAGTGTTGCAATCACACGAGTTCAGAAAACGTTTTTCGCACGAGTATCGAACAAAATTTTATTTCACAAGGTGTGACAATGGGGGTTTTCGCCATTTTCACACCGAGTGTTATAAATTCTTATTTAATATTTGTCACTAGATTCGCCTTGAATTTTTATTATTTTCAAAGCAGTAATTACGATGAGAGAAAACTGCAGAAATTTGAATGTCTGTCCTGTACCGGTTGGCGTAATGATTATGGCGAAGATTATATATTTTTTTTTCATTTACAGACTCATCCAACGCAAACTGCGTTTTTATCCAGCGTGGACCTTCACACTCACTGCGCTTATCAACTCATGATGTCCGAGGCTATAGCGATTGTGTGCGCTCCAAAATACGACGAGTAAGAATAAGATTAATGTAACGCGTCGTTGAGTAATTTTCTCAACGGCACACACGTTCGCTTCGTTCACGCGAGCGTATTGTTTGCAGAACGGGATTCTTTATGCTGACGCCGGAATACGGCTTGAACTTTATCGCGAGCTGCAGGCAAAATGGATTCCATCCACATCCGACCGAACCACCACTGTACACGGTAAATTAAATAAAATAATATACACAATATTCGCGAGAAATTGCCATGCTTTAGTTTTTTTATAATGATTTAATAAATGTATTAATTATTTTATTTAATTGCAGAAAGCAATGCACTGCAAGCTTTCTCCAACGGCTGAGGTGGAGCTGGTGGATCTCAGAAAAAAATGACGCATCCGGTATGAAATGCAAACATTCCATCTCTATTCCCCGAAGCAGTCCTCGACCCTCCGTCACTCGGAGCTGTACCGGAACAGGCGTATGCGTCGAAACCGGGGGAACCGCGAACGCGAGCTTGGACGCCGGAGACAGATAATCGTTCGGCCTGCAGGTTGACTTAAGGCGATGTGAGACAAACTCCCACCCACTTTCTCACTTTTTTTTCTTCCAAATTCCTTTCCATATTTTCTTCGTCGTTAATATTTTCGACAAAAGACAATTATGTTTTCGTAGGCTAATTTGCTTTTGTCCGAAATGTTGACAGTTTCGGAGAGAATACGAAAGGCGATTTGCTACTGACCGTGGTATTTCACCTGCACGTAACGGTCTATCTCCAGAAACTGCGTCTCAAGCGACGCTACGAATGCTAAGCAGTCGTCGCATGCTGCTGCGAAGTAATTGGATGTGGGAAGAAAAGTTGGGGATGCTTTCGATATAAATTAAGCCGATAGAGCAAACATTTTGACGAAATAATTTCTCGCATGACCGATCACTTTTCCGGTCTCGTGGCTTGAGTCTTGAAAACAAAGTATCAGCCTCGAAAACAAAGTATCGGCGTCGAAAACAAAGTATCGGGAGGCCTCGGCTTCCAATCCTGCTGCCGTTGTCTTGCTGGTGGAAAAATTATTGTGACGCAACGATGTTCGTGGCGTCTGTCGTGCGATATTCGATACATGTCAGTGGACGTCCAATGTTTACAGTGGCAATCGACGTGACGTAGCCCCGGCGGCGTGAAGCAAACCTAGAAGACAGACTGTTACCGGCACCCAAAAAGTACAGTTAAAGACGCATCACTCGTACGTTCCCAACCAAAAGTGAGATTCAGAGAGAATTTGAACACTCACTAAAAGCATAAAAATCTTTCAAAAATCAACTGTATCAAAGGTGTCAAGAACATTAATTTTGCATAATGATAATGTCAAGAAGTTACTAAAAAATGTCTAAAAAAAATTTCGGAAAAGCAACTTTTTCGTATTATTAATATGCAAAATCAAAGGTTTTGACATAATGAATACGCCCGATTTTTATTTAAGATTTTTCGCATCTCGCGAAGTACTGAAATATTGATCGTATTAAACCTTTGTTTGGGACTGTACGTGTAATGCGTCCTTAACGTTTACTCACACTGAGTAACTCCCAAAGTTCTCACTAAAGGAAAAAAAAGTAGCTCCCGTCGCGAATAACCACAGCAGCTGATGCGACGTTAAACGCGAACTATTTTTAAAAATTAAAAATTTCTCGCATGATGATGCTAAATTTTTTAAATTGAAAATCCCGAAACTTTTCTTCCATTTAATTTCCACGAGTAAAGGGTGATAGACTTTCGATGATTACATTTCATCGTAAGAAAAAAAAAATAGTGGTGAGTAAATTCGGTTGTGTATCGTATCGCTCCGAATTGACTCCCGTCAAAGCTACTGCCTCGCAAAAGTATAGGAACCGCGGATAAAGCTAGTACCGACATACCTCGCGCTGAAAACGTTCCACGCATCTCGTATAGCACGCTAAAGTTTTTGAGTGCGATGAATTCGCAGGCGCTTCGACGGTATGCGAAACAGTACCGGTGGTTATATTTTTTAACAAAAAAAATAATAGCTAATGGAATGGATGTTCATTGAACGGAGTATCCGAGGGACATATGTATGTGTAATTCCCGAGGTTTTGTATATTGAGAATTAAGCTCTGCATCATATACTTAGCTATGTTACGTAGCCGAACGACAGATTTGTTGTTCCAAGCAGATTTGCTGGAAACTCGTACTAAAAAAAAAGAGGGGAAACGAATTAGTCTACTTTTTATAAACATTTTACATCGTAATTGCTTAAAACTTACGTAATAAGTTCACCGTGCCTTTTCGATCAATCAATTACAGTCGCGTCGACACCGCGTTTAGTGGATAGAAATGGTTATGTTTGTTACTAAGAAGCATCATGAGAGACGTGCAGCTAGTCATAACGAGATGAAAAATAATTTCATTAAGTCAAGAGCTTCGTGTATTAGAGATTATTCGTACGAAGCAATAATTTATTCCATCATTTATTAATCGCCGGTACGAATGTTTGCATTGGATGTTGCTCGTATTTATTATAAATTGAAGCTTCGGTTTTGTTATGTCTAGTTTATATACAGAAACGCAATCGATTATTGTACGAGAGATTCATATTTATTTAATATAGTTTTCCAACCGTAAGTGCGTCTGTGGCAATTTTCATTCGAATTTCCGTTCGCAATGAACTTGGCATTACGCATTGTTTTCGTAACGAATAAATGGAACGGGCAAAAATCATTAAAAAATAATAAAAAATGTACACACTTTTCATATCATGTATGAATTATTACGAAGGCAGGCGCACAGGAAAATACAAGAAAAGAAAAAAAAATCACGTGGTTTTAAAAATAATTCGCTGCATTATCGAACCCGGTTTTATCTTCTTATATTTATTATTTTTATACGAAAGTAGAACCCCTGTTTTGTAAACCTTAGCCCTTCGACCGTTCGCCTCCTTCCTGTTCCCAGCAGCTGATCGAGAGTGGGCGACGGCACGGAAAATTATGGGCACGTGTGATGTCGAGGTCGTGTTATCGTGAGAAGTACGTACTGATGTGCGTAATTCGTTACTGGACGATAGTGCGGAAAAGCGGAAAACGGATTGATCAACTTTTTAAAGACGCCCTCAAAATATTTATGCCAGCATTAAGAAATCCGGCTTGACGACACTCGATGATCAGAACTGCGACCGAGATTCGGGATTTCAAGATCCATCGATCATCATGCGCGATAGTGCGGAAAAACGAAAAAAGAGACGTGAGCATTTCATAGGCCCGGAATATTTACGCCAGGCATCCTATAGGCCGGGTTGACAACTCTGTTTGTGGTCAAAACTGTAACTAAGGTCCGAAATTTCAAAGTCCGCCGATTATCGCGGAGATGTCGAGGAGAACTGGTCGAGGATGTGTCAGCCATACATTCCCAACCAAAAGTGAGATTAGGTGGGCATTTTCGAGCGCGGAAGTGAGAGAAAGTGAACGAAAAAAATAATCCACATTACAGATATTATGAACATTGATTTCGCGGAAGTGACGTCACACTGAAATATGTCACTTCCGGTCGAAAAATGATATCTCGACCCGAAGTGACGCATTTCCAGTGTAATGTCAGTTTCGGTAATAAATGGGATTTTCATACCGGAAGTGACGTATTTCTGATGTGACGTCACTTCCGGTCGAAAAATCAGATTTTCAAACCGGAAGTGGGGTATTTTCGGTTTGACGTCCCTATTGTCGAAAAATCTGATTTTCATACCGGAAGTGGGATATTTTCGCGCGACGTCACTTCAGGTTAAAAGATGAAATTTTTAAACCGGAAGTGACGTATTTTCGGTGTGACATCACTTCCGGCCGAAAAATGAGAATATCAATCTAAAGGTGACGTAAATTTCGGCTTTCTAAATTCCCTAGTCCATACAAGAAGCCTGCTGGCCTAAATAAAAAAGAACACCGTCATTTTTCGCGCACAAGTCGCTTCGCAACTGATCCGCAATATGTGAATTATCAGAAAAACCAGAGATCGAGGTTTTTCCTTCAAGCTATATAGCTGCAAAGGGTTGCGAATGGGCTGTCGAGAGAAACAAAAAATAATAAATTCACATCGTTATTTCGATGTGACAAATTCGCCGGGAAATCCCCTCGGATAAAATCGCCTCGAGGTCTGCAGGTGGGAACTCCAGCCGGAAACTGAAATCCCCCGGCCGAGTCACAGACCGAAAAGGTAAATACGTAAGCGCATCTAATTTTTCCGACACAGAGACAGGCCGACCTGGCGCTCGACCGCTGGCCTAAAACCACAAGGAAACAAGAAGAAAGGCAGGGCGACGCAAATGCTCGGCATCGATGATCGCATCGAGTCGCCGAATCTCCCTCGGAATCGACGACGTCGAAGAGGACGTCTCACTTTCCTATCGTTGTCACTGCCGCAGCGTGTCTTCCCCCAGCGCCGACAGCTATACCCGCTCGTGACCTTCGAATCGTTCGCACGTCGTCGTCGCCCGAGAGCTATAGCGGCAAAGCCGGTCGGGCAGTAACGCGTTGTCCGGCGTCGTGTAAGGTTGTATCAGCACCGAAACAGCCGGCAGGCTCGCTCTTGTCGAGAGACATCAACCCGCGGGATCGAAAACGCTACATAAAATTCACGAGAATTAAAGAAAAAAAACTTAAATATCTTTCAATCGAATGTATTATAATAATTTTTTTAAATAATTATTTCGGACGGACAATAAGAAGCAGCGGGTAACACGAGTGCGACTCTCATCCTTCCGGAGATAAGTCTCTATCTCCGAGCGAGTCGTACGTAGGCAACAAAGGAATTCGTGAAACTAACACCGAGCGATTATGAGATAGAGGCTGAGGTCCGGTTAACGGTGCAAGAACGAGGTAGAGTCTTGCCACTTCGGCTGCCGGTCCGCTTCACCGGGCGACATTTATATTGCCCGTGGCCGGAGTCATCGCCGTAGTTGTCGCTATAAAAATCTTTTAAAACGACACCGAGGAGACTCCTGAATTGTCTTCGGCCGCAAGGAACATTTCTGCACTCAAAGTTTCGCACCGAGGAGCAAAGTCGACATCGCGTGCCGCGGGTTTCGCGAGAGTCATCGCAACGAAAATAATAAGGTATTGTTCGAAATAATCGTTATCGTTTAGATTCAATTGTAAGGCATCGCGCAAGTGCAATTGAGATTCACGATAAGAGATTCTTTTTTATTATTTTTTTTATTGTTCTTTAGAAACACGAGACTCGCCGAGATATTCGTAAGGAACAAAGTGTGCCTGCGTTAAATTCCATCCGGTGATTAGCGGAAACTTAATTGCCGTGTGACTAATACATTTTTTTTCCTGTACCGGCCGTGTCGATAATTTAACGAAGACGACGGACAACGTTACGTGATCGCGTATGTAAACAAACGTGAATTCCGATCTCCGTAAGCGAATTTTTTTCGTATCAATAATTTATTTTTCCCACCTTCGAGGAACGCGAGAACGACGCGAAAACCGCGTTTCCGCGAAAGCCACGTGCCGGCCGATATTCCCACGTGCGATACGCCGGTCGAAGCACTATATTGTGTCCTGTTACGCGCACGACTTTGTTCTAGTTATTCGAAGATTGCTGGATCGTTCTTGACTTCTGTAAAAAAATATGTGAATCCAAGTGAATGAAGTTTCTTTTCATCAATTTTTTTTGTGAACTTTTGGAAAATAGTCGAAGATTTTATGAGAGAAAGATTGAAAAATTTTTCGTTGCTGGTTTGAAAATAAGATCGATGTGTCAGAGTCGCGTTTCAGGTAAACGTTTTCCAGAAGATGCAAAAAAAAACATTAATGAAATAAAGGCATCGCTTTTGCGTTTTGAATACATGTTTTCTGGAAGATAAAAAAAACCAATGAAATAAACACATAGCTTCCTCATAGTTTTTTTTCCCTCGGACGATCGCGGAGTCTCTGCGACGAGGAAGTGTTTTGTATTATTATCTGTGTCATGAAGGAAACTTTTATAACGCTGAAGAAACGAACCAACAATAAGGAAATAGTAATCTTTAAGCAGCGGTTGTAAACGCAAAGACAAAAGAAAAGTACCCGGAGAGGTTTTTTCTACGCACTCTCCTGGTGCGGTTGCACTGCGAGATACAATGCTTTCGTATGATTGGTCTAGAACTAAACCTATGAGAACAGGAGCCGGGCGTCGCTGAGGCGCATGCGCAGAAAAATCCTTTCTTCGAACGGACAGTTTCGTAGTTTCGTTAGCTTATCAAGAATCGGCTTATCAGTATTCACACAGCACGGTACACTCTTTAAATTGTTCCAGCAACATTGTCGATCATAAACGTTGAAAATATTATCGAAATAAAAAATGTTTCACGGCACCTGGAAAACCTTCCATATAGCTTAACATCGATCTTCATTGAGTTCTCGAGAATCCTGAGAACGTTCTTGAATAAAATTTCCAATCTTTTTCCACAGATAATTTCATATAAAAAAAAAGAATGGAAATTTGAAGGAGGTCGCCCATCTGTTGTGTACACAAAAAAATCAGGCCATCGATGGAAGTCGGCTTATCAGTATCCATGTAGAACGATATACTTTTTAAATTGTTCTATTATAATATCGAAATATAGTATAGTATAACATTGAAAATTAAGTCGACTTATCGGTATCGACCGGACAATTTCGTAAGCTTATCAAGAATCTGCTTATCAATATCTACACAACAAGATATTACTTTTTGAAGTATTCCAGCGACATTGTCGATCGTAAACGTTGAAGATATTATTTATATAAAAAATATATTTCATGGCACGTTGGACACTTGTTCATGATTTTCATGACACGTTGAAAACTTGTCCATGATTTTCATGACACGTTGAAAACTTGTCCATGATTTTCATGACACGTTGGTTCCTTGAATTAAGTTTTCAATCGTTTCTAGACACAATGCCATTATAAAAAAACACATAAAAATTCGGTCATTAATCAAAAGTCGAGCGAGCAATATTACGGTTCAAGAAGAAGCGTAGGGGAGACCGGGGCAAAATGGCACAGCGGGGTAAACTCAATTTTCCAATAATTTTGCGTGCCCAATTTTATCCCAACGTTACGTCCGAATTTTCACAATGTTCAAAATTGTAACTTGCTATAGACTCGTAGAAAACCTTTATTTCGACGTCGTTTTTCTGTAACCCTTGCAACCATCGTTTTATTGTCTATTTATTTGATTTTTAGTTGCATGGGGATTACTCGAGTCCATAAAAACAGAGTTGCTTAAAGGTTAAAAGTTGGAACAAAGCGATTACTCTCATTTCAGTATACCCGGAGTCTCGTCATAGTCATTGCAACTCGTGGATGCATGTCTAGTCAATCCTAGTGCGACTATGACTACAATGCAACCCCGAATCCGTGGTTGCACCAGTTCCACTAGGGCACCTACCACCATCGCCGCAACCAAAAGTTATTGCACAATTGCGTTTTGTTTCGTAAGCCCGTTTTGCCCCGCTGTGCCATTTTGCCCCGCTCTCACCTAATATTGTTGATAAATCACCGACAGCGATAGGTGCGCGGTTGGTGTGTGGCTCTGGCGGTCCCAAAAGTCAAGAAGTATGGCCCGCGGTCAGTACTTGGATGGGTGACCGCCTAGCCGCGCACCTGCTGGCGCAATCGAATCGTGGAGCGGCAGATAATTTTCTCGGAAATTGGTGATTACCCTGTAGGGCACCAATCTCTGGGGAGAGAGCTGTCTGTGTATGGCCAGGTTTTCCGCAGTTTCCCTGTGTCTTTGCAAATGTTGTGCAAATGTTGTGCAAATGTGGGACAATAAGTCGGCTGCGGACTCAGTCCGGGGGGGGGGGGGGTTGTGAGGTGTGTAAAAGGGGACCGCGTACAGGTGCACCAGATATAAAAAGATTTATGTTGATAAATCGAGCAAGCTACGGTTCTTCGGTCTTTACTTGTCAAGTGGCATGCACAAGCAGCGTCATAAGTCCGCGATCGTCGCACATCGTACGTGACTCGAATGCGCGGATATATATAGAGCTTAAAAAAATAAAAAATAAAAAAAACAATAGAATCACTACTAAGTCTTCGCACATGACCCGTTAGCGTTGGCATACCGTAACGGGAAACCTCGCAAAATTTCTGGCGAACGTGCTGGCCCCGCACGTAACGCTTTAGCTTAAAGAGCGATGCTTTCTTATCGTCGAATCGCTGCGGGTAAATATTTAATTCTTTCAATAAAAAAAAGAGGAAAAAAATGGTCTTTGAAAAATTCCAGACACGTTTAAGACGGGAGCTCGAGTCGTTGTCGGCGTCGTCTCTCGCCTGGGTATTTCATCCACTTTAATTTCAGTGTCAATACGCGCCAAGGTTAATCGGCGTAACAGTCGTTTTCATGGTATTTATTCATTTATTTCAGAGAATCGAGAAAATTTGACAAAAAAGGATGCCGATGAAATTAGCATATTCGTACGTTATATTTTCTTATTTGGAGGATCTTCGAACTATTATGGCTGTGTATGAAAAACGCCTTTACTTCCGCCTAGGTACGGACTCCATCGAGAGAGCGTTAAGGAGGCTTCGCGCCAGCCAAAAGTGAGATTCAGTGAGAATTTGGACAATTCTTAATGCCATAAAAATCCGAAAACATCGACTGTATTAAAAAAGGTGCCAGGAACATTGATCTTGTATAATAAAAATATCAAAAAGTTACTGACAATTGCTAAAAAAATAGTTCGATAAATAATCAGTAACCCATTTTTTCTCTTTTCAAATGATATTCATTGATTTTCTAGAAACCACATGAATTTCTTTGCATTTTTTAATTTTTCGTTAAAATGATTTTGAAATGTAAGAAAATTCAGAAAATATTCACAAGTATTCCAAAAAATAAAGGTATCCATTTAAGATGAGAAAATAAGAGGTCATCTGATTTTTTAAAAATAATTTGTTAATAACTTTGTGTCATTATTATTATGCAAAATGAAAGATCTTGACATCATTAATACGGCTGATTTTTTCAAATTTGGATCTAGAAAGTATATGAATTTTTATTTAATTTTCATTGCGACTGCGCCTGATTCCTGGACGTGGTGGAAAAATAAAATAGGATCGATCACCTTGGAATAGGTAGGATCACCTTGGAAGTTCTCCTTTAGTCTTAATTCTGTTGACTTTGAAGTGCGGAAAGGGTTGCGGACGTCAGAGCGCAAGGAGACGTAGGCGATGCGAATATATAACGTGCGAAACTGCTAAATGGTTTTATAATCGGCTGATGTCTAACGAGCTCTGCGCGGACGGTTCGCACGTATGAACTTGAATTTCACAAAGTGTATTGGTGCAACACGTACTCAAAAGCAAGGTTTCGCCTGAGAATTATGAGAATTGTTTTTTTCTTCTTTATTCCGTACAGTTCCGTACAGATTCAGATAACGTTATTCGGGTTTTGATTAATGTATATTTTATGCGCGACAATCACACAATTTTTCATTCGTAGATTGTGTGAATTTATGATTGGGGGAGTCGAGGCTGATAGCAGTCAGGCTGATCTTAATGAATTCGGCAGTGATGTTAAGATAAGCCTTAATTTATCTTGTTAGGCATGGAAAAACAAAATTATTAAGTTCCCGATCTACCTTTTCAGCTGGTTTACAAAAAAAAAAAAAAAAATCGGGCGATTTATGGCGATGATCTGTTTTTCATATAAGAACTGTGGAATTGGAACACCGATAATGAAGATTTCTGGAGATTTGGCGGAGATACGTCGCTTCCGGTTTGAATATTTTATTTTACGACCGGAAATGGCGACGTACGGGAAATACCCGTTTTCATAACGCGTTCTGGAAATGGTTTTTCTAGACCGGAAATGACGTATTTCTGATCGGAAAAATTGCACAGAGAAACAAACAACCTTTCAAATTATATATAAGGTGGCTGCACACTGTTATCGCTGTCTTAGAAGTAATTTGAGACAAAATGTTGAAAACCGACAGAAATATAATTTTTATCGTGTACTAAGATTCACGAATTAAAGTCATCTTACCAAACATACATTTTTTTCACCACAAGTATTCTTGAGGTGGAAAAAAAAAATTGATAAAAAAAAATGTGAAAGATAATTTTTTTTTCTTTCGTGCGAGCAATGGGAATGACTGCCGAAGTCCTTCTATTATTGACTAGTGAAATTTACTAATTTTATGTTTAAATACGGCTATTACTATGTCCACGATATGAGACGAATAAATGTTTAAATTAAATAATTCGTGCGTTGAAGCTGACGTCATTGGATAAAGTATCTGTTATCTCAGTTTCAGGAGCGCCGCGGTGATATCGACAGATATCAAGAGAATTGATAAGGCAACGCTGGCCCACGGAGACAAAGAAGTGCCTGAGTGAACAACTGTTCGAATCGGTGCTTTATTACACGTGGCCAATTAATCGACGACGATCACTCCGGAGCCTCATCGTTCGGACGAGTCCCGGTTTTTCAGTATTACCACATACTATATATACCAAACAAATGGCAGTATTCGTCATGTCTCGTTTACCGGTGATCAGCACGCTGCTCATCCTCACGCTATGCATCGGTAAGTCCAGCATAAGTCATCGTACGAAAAAAAAAAAGGATGCAAAATACAGGAAATGAAATGAAAACAGTACGCGGAAGAATGCGAGGCTCGTTTGCATCGTAAAAAAAATTCGTATGAAATTTAATGAACCGGACTGGAAGTTTTTATGCATAAAATGGTATATTAAATTTCACGTAAAATCTTGATGAAAAATTAATTTTCGGTGTATTAAAAACATTGAGAATACTTTGTTTTTAATCGTACACTTTAATTGCAATGAAAAAGTATATTCATTTTTCATGACAGTTGTACATTAAATTGAACGTTCCAGTTTTTGCATGAAAACTTTCTGACCGGTAGATTAAATTTATAATTTTTTTTACAGTGTGGATTTTCGAACGCGAATATAAGCATTTTAACCCAACAACCTAATAGACGAAAAATATCCTTCCGAGCGCTTCTTTTCATTTATTGGGAATACTGCAGGTTTAAAAAAAATTAAATCATCGATATGAATTGAATTATGAAATAGGCAAAGAGCGCGTATTAAAATATCCTCTTCCGTCTATTTAAACGTAACGACGAATTCCAGTATTGGTTTGCGACAAGCTTGTATGGATAAGCTTGTCGAGGAAAGTGCAATGATCGAACTTTCCAAGGCTTTTACCGTATCAATATTTGTGTAAAATAAATGGAATGCAGGAAATGAAATGAAAACAGTACGCGGAAGACTCCGAGGCTCGTTTGTATTTCCGAACGCGAATGTAAGCTTTTCTCATGATATGCTATAAACCCAATAACGAACAAAAACCTAATCGACGAGAAAACACTTTCGACCGATTCTCTTTTTCTTGTTGAATTTTTTTTACTGTGGTATTTTTTAAATAAAATAATCGATATTAATTGAATTGTGAAATAAACAAAGAGCGCGTATTAAAATATCCTCGGGCGTCTGCTTAAAAGAAACGGAAGACTCCCGAAATGGTTGGAGCCAAACTTGTGCGGCGTGTTGAATTGAGAAATGTCGAGGAGAGTGCAAAGATCGAATTTTTCAAGGCTGCGATCGTAGTAATATTTACGTAAGGAAAGAGTCGTCTTTTTTTTGTGCTCACCGGCCGCGATGTGCTAACAGACGTAAAACCAATTAATCCTTTGAACGTACACTGGGTCGTGCGACACCTCGTTGCCCGGTTTTTCCCCGAGGCTGCCCGTTCACTGGAAGAGTGATATATCAACGCGCGCGGCTCTCATTATAAAAAATAAATTATACAGTTTGCTAATTCGGTGGAGACCGGTCAAGCACAGGAATTTCTAATCTTCCCACAGTCCTTTTTTATACAATTCAATTGAAGACGAATTTTGTTGTAGACATTTTTTTGAAAATTATAACTTCAAATAAAAATTTAATTTCAACTGTTATGAGTCCAAGAAACCAATGTGAAGAGTAATTTTTATTATAAATGAGGAAAACGGACCCTTTATCTCGGATTGACTTAGCGATAAGACTGTTTTTTCCGATACAATATGCCACTTATTGGCGTAAATGTTGGCTCATCGATACATATTGTAATCTCAAAAATAACTTCTTGTTTTTTTCCTCGAAAATCCATCAAGACACGCGAAAAAAAACAACAGCCAATTTCCTAGGTGTTTATGTGTTTTCTCACAAAAGAAATTCGGCGATAATTCTTGTTTTCCACATAACGAAGCTAAATATGCCGTGAAATAAATCAAATTATTCGCAAATAGGATTACGAAAAAGTTTCCGTAATACGTTTTGCCATGATTGAGTGGGCGGATGAGAATGTATCATTCCTTAATCAGTTTAACCTTTATTTTTAAAATAAAAATAAAAATGCTTGGCCGAAACGAGAGTTCTCGGTTTATTATTCTGGACAATATAATACAAACAGGCCGTAATGAGTAATCACAAAAATAACTTTTTTTCCTCGAAAATTCATCAAGTGCAGTAACAGTTAAACTGGATACGTAAAAAAAACACAATTTCTGATCTATTTATATGTGTTTTCTCACAAAAGAGATTCGATGATAATATTTTATGTCCAGATAACGATGCTAAATATAGCTTCAAATAAATCACATTATTCGCAAATAGGATTATGAAAAAGTTTCCATAATCCGAGAATACGCTTTGTCACGGCTAAGTGTGCGAATGCGAATGTATCATTTCTTACGCAGTTTATACATTATTTTTGAAAATGTAAACAAAATACTTGTCTGAAACGAGGGTTCTGGGTGCAATTGGGATATTTTGAACAACACTGTCAACAAAAACACTGTCAACACTGTCAACAAAAAAATCGCAAATGTAATGTACGGAACTGAAAGTTTTTATGCAAAAATTACATAAAATTGAATGTATAATTACGATGAAAAATCAATATACTTTTCTTTGAAATTAAAGTAAATTATTGAAAGTAAAGTATTTTCAATGTTTTTAACACACTGAAAATTAATTTTTCATCACAATTGTAAATGAAATTGAATGTACCAGTTTTCGCAAAAAAACTTCCGGTCGGCTAAATTAACTTTCATGCGATTTTTTTTTACAATGACGCCGTAATGCAAAATCTTAAAACGCACAATGCCAGAGAAACAAGTGCAATCGTTCGATCAGAGGACGGGGATGCCCCATGAGTGACGGCAATTGTCTCGATGATAATGTGCGTCTTAATGCGTTATGCAAGCACGTAACAGGAGTAGATAGGAGCAAAGACGGTACTGTACGAATGCTTGAGACGAATCGGGAGTGGGATAGAAATGAACACCCGTGAGTTGCAATTACGGGTGAGAATGACAGTCTATTAAACAGACAGCTGTACGTTGCTGGAGGAAAGGGGCGAAAAGGAGGACCAGTGGGGACACACGTCGATCAGGTCGTGCCCGGAATATGATTGAACTACGAATGGAGTGGAATCGTGACTATTTACAATGTCAGTGGGTCAAATCCCGGTATTACCCTGCAAAAAAGCTTCTCGGACCGCGGTCACACGCGACTGGATAAACAATAAGACGGAAGGAACTTTGGCGATAAATTACTTTCAGATTTTTGAAAATTTATTTATTACATTTTTTTATGCTTTATTCCTAAAAGAAATGCTGGATTGCTCGTGGTTTTTTTTTTACTATTGCTCAAATTAAAATTAATTGGTTAACAAATTACCCGGCAACAAAACTTTTTTTTTTTATGAAAATGATTCGCTTATTTTTCTGAATACGTATGAATTTTTTCAGATTTTTAAGTAAT
>JAPYZC010001551.1:0-18479 GCA_030522665.1 Ichneumoninae sp. A BG-2022a | reverse complement strand
AATTTGAGTGACTGGTGGATTATTCCGTCGTCACCACCATCGAAACCACCATTTAAAACGAATATCATAGAGCGGTGGTTTGCGTAGTGGTTGCGACAAAAAATTTCGTAAACTTTTTGCACAATACCACCGTGGTGAAAACCACCGTGAAAACATGGTGATTTTCGCAGTGGTCGGGTCTGCTAGGGATGTCGCAAATAGTGCTTCAACCGCGCCCATTTCGTGGCGCTTGCCTATCAGGGTAATTACCTTCGTTTAAAGAGGACCAAAACTTGGCCCATTCGTAAACTTTAAACGGTTCGGTTTGTTAACAACAACACAAATGGTAACAATGTTAACGGGTGAACTCTACATTTTATATCGATTTCAGGATAAACACTGCAGAAATGTTGATCTTTATTGCTGGACAGCGGGCTAATTTCGCTGAATTTTTGAAATACTGATTCACAACTTTCCAAAAATATTTATAAAAATTGTTCTCGAGGCTTTGATATTAAATTCGGTTAAAGTGGATAATGTGATTCCAATCTGTAAGATTGGGCATTAAAATTTTTTTTTAATTTGTTCAATTTTAATGAGCAAATTAGTATCCACTCGCGCCCACTAGATTCTGTGTATCATTCTAGTTTTAAAACTTCCAAATCTTCATATCTTCTGTTTATAAAAAAATATATATATATATATTTTTAAAAATGATGGTTTAATGTTTTTTATTTTTAAAGTGAATCGGGCGTCGAGTTTGTACAGTGCTCCTATATGTACTACCATTCTTCACGATTATGACGATATCGAGACAATATCGAAGCTTCCTCTTCGAGGAAGCATCGATATTGTCAAACATACTTATTAATCCTGTGAGAAAAAAATAGTTTTTATTAATTCGCAGCAATTTATATCTTAGAAACTATAAACACTTGGGCCCATGGCTTCACAGAGATCTTCAAGGACATATTTTTCGTAAACTGTTCGAGCGTTCAATCGGCGATTATCACGATACACCGGTGATAATGGAAGCCTTCGATTACCACTGCGAGTTTCTTGCAATCCAATTTCCGCAAATGACTAATTAATTCCTTGCTAATGATACACTTGTAACATATCAAACGCGTGTTACGATGGAAACTCCAGGTCCGAGTATCGTTCCGCACGGTACGTTCAATCTATACTGCCAAGTTCGTGTATAGGCGAGCTAATAATAAGATCGTTAATTCGTCCTCAGGCGACGACGACGACGACGACGACGTTGCGGAGGAGGGGCTTTCAGTTTGCTCAACTGAACGGAATATCGAACGTTGTGCCTTGTGTTGGAGCTCTACAGGGAGTAATCGACCGTCGAGCTAATTACTCGCCGGATAATGAGACAGGGTCGGACCACGCCGGTAGCTCGCAGCGTGCCTCGGGCTACACGTATTGCAATCGAAACTTCCTCAGACTTGAGATCGGCGAAAGAAAAAACATTGGTCCGGATAAAAAAATTGTCCGGGGTGAATGGAAATTACAATCAGATCCTCGTCTCTCACCGAATATTCCGCCGGTTTACAAAGCGGTTACGACCAATTTATCGTGTCGATGGCCGCATTCTTTTATTTAATGCGTAGACATGTATATATTTATACGTTTTCTCTCGTTTTCGGCAAAAATATAGGTATCCCTATAAAACCGCGCATATTGGTGAGCAATCGTGGCACGGAAAAACGATGGGTCTCACGTATCACAAAGAGTTGCGGTGCGCTGATGAAGACCTCCAAAATGGAGAGGAGCGAATCGATATACGTCAGAGAGAGATTTTTTATTTCGCGTACGAATTCATTGTGAACATTTTGTTTTTTCGAAAAAGAATCGTATACAAAATATAATTTTTGTTAAATTTTATACAAAAATGTGAAATTAAACTATTAAGTCCAATTTTCGACGGTAATTGAATTTTAACTGACGCACATAAATTTAATTTTGTTTTAAGATATTAATGTTACTGATATTAGTAGTAGTCGTCTTTATTTCTTTTGCTGATTATTATTCATTTAAATTAGGCTGCCTGATATTTAAAATATAATTTTGCCGATATTTGCAAAACCGAAAGAAACACGTAAGACTAACGTACACTATAAAAAAATGTGTTTGAAAATTAATTAACGGTACTGGAAGCTTATCTACATGAACTGTTTTTGAAATTTCAATGACATTTGTATTGTAATTTTACAGTAAAATTTGTATTTTTAATGAAAATCATTGTAAATTTGTGCCGAAAAATTTGCAATTTCAACGTCAAGTATTTCTATTTTACAAAAAAAGTACATCAATGTTCAATTAATTAATAAGCAACGTAAGCAAATTTCAAGTTCTGGTACATTAAATTTACAATTTATTTCTACAGTGTACTTACGTATACACGTAAGTAATGTCAAAGAGTAATTTATATTCTTTGGCAATGATTTTCTGTTGGAAAATACAAAGACTGTCGGATAGACTTTCGGCTATGTGAACACAACCTATAAATGCTGTCGTTACCCGACCGTGAAATGAATTAAGGTAGCTATGTCGCTTCACGCTCATTTCGCTTAAATTCGCAAAAAATAAAAGAAAATTGCAAGTACTTCTCGATGGTAACAAAATCTGAAAAAATGCATGCATATTAAAGGTACTAAAAATATTCATTTTGCATAATAATAATTCCAAAATGTTATTAACAAATTAACGACATTATTATTAACAATTATTAACAAATTGACGACAACCTAACTTTTTTTTATGAAAACGATTTGTTAATTTTTCTGAATACGCATGCATTTTTTCAGAATTTCGTGTAATTTTTAAAAATCGAGTTTGTAGTCAATAAAAAAAACGTCATTTTCAAAAATTACACAAAATTCTGAGAAAATTCATACGTAGTCAAAAAGATTAACAAATTGTTTTTATATGAACAAAAATTTAAGTTGCCGGGAGATTTGTTGAACATTTTTTTTTAAATTAATTTGTTAATAAAATTTTGGAATTGTCATTATGCATAATCCATCTTTTCAGCCCCTTCCATATGTTTGATTTTTTCAGATTTTAATTCCATCGAGAAGTGTTCGCAATTCTCTCTCAATTCTCTCTGAACTCACGTGGGCTCAGGCTGTTCCCTAGTACTATCTTAAGAGCATGTGAAACACTATGCAGTGCGAAAGAGATAGCATCAGTGGCGGTCACAGCGGAGCGAGAGAGACACACTCGGAAAGGTGTTCCACATGCTCTTAAACGCTTCAGGTCAGCTTAGAAACGACATCGCGAGTGAAATAAATTTTTGCCAAACAACAATAATGTAAAGAAATATTGTGTCGTAAAAAAATCTCACGAAATTCCATATTGATAAAAATTACGCAGTGAGAATAAAATAATAATCGTTCAGATGGAGTTTGGACGTGAACTCAATTCGGAATAAATGAGAGCGTAGCCCGGCCGTGACCGCCAAACAAAAACACACGCGCCCTCGCGCCGCTCATCCGGCGAGAGATATTGTAAATACTAAGTAAGCTGCAGCCCGGTTCAGTCGAAAACACTACGTCGTTTAGGTAGCATCGCGCGTAGAAACTCTCGTACAGTGCAAGCGTGTCGGAGGTGTTTTCACGAGTAGCTGATTTATTACGTTTCGTACGAGGCTTATTCTTCAGTACAGGTATGTATCGATCATTCGATGATCTTTTAAGAACCCACGTAAAGACGTGTCAATTGAGCCGAAATCAAGTTCGATCGCGAGACGGAAGGCTAGATCGAAAAATGTGACGAAAAACTTTGAGTCTCGACATTGAGAACTGCAGGTCTTGTTTTCGGCTTTTCATCATTCGTTAGGGTACAAGAAACGTGGTTATTCGGACGATGAAAGTGACAACAAGCTTTATGAAACATTGAACGGAATGGAAAAAAAATTTGGACATTATGTTTTTCCTGTTTTTTTTTATGTACGAAAAGTCTATTTTTTTTAAACTTTTGAGACATTTTTTGAGGCTTTTCCGCATGAGATTGGTACAAAAAATGTGGTAATCGTATAATGAAAGTAACAACGAAAGTTAACTTTGTGAGAAGTTGTGAACACAGTGAATTTTTTTTTGCATGCCCAGTTTCGTAGATCTCGGCTTTCCCCATTTGACTGGGTACGAGCAAGGTTCGTACGATAAAAGTAACCTTAAACTTTGTGAGAGATTCAATTGAATGGAAACAAAAATCGGTTATTTTTTTTTTTCTCAACAAATTTATTTGAGACAAAAGTCAATTTTTGTTTCGCACGATTGAGAAGTTTCGAAAACCGCGGATATTGCTTTGGGCGTTTCACTATTAGATTGGTACAAAAAAGTGGCGATTGCATAATAAAGATAACAATAAGCTATGTGAAAAATTAAACTGAGTTGAGACTTTTTTCTTCTTTTTTTTGTGCAAATTTGGTTTTTTCGAGTCCTGTAAATGTGGGCTTTAACTATTTAATTGGGTATGAGAAACGTGGGTAATTGTACAATGAAAGTAACAATAAATTTCGTGACAGATTGAACTATGTCGATGGTCTAACGCCAGAAAAGCATACAAAGTATGCTTATACACAGCCTACATAGCGGTATGGCATTAAGCGCGATCGATATGGATAAAAAAGAGCAATCTTTTTTGTTTGGTAAACTTAAAGCGTTTCGACAGCTTGCTTTCGGCTTTTCGCTCGGCTCGGTCCGGTCCATAAGAAAAATGTAATAATCGGCTACGTTGAGTACTAATATTTGCAAGATATTTAACGCGATAGAAACAAAATTTGCCAATTATGTTATACTATTTTTATTTTCTATGAACGGTGTACGGTATTGGTAGTGTAGCTTTTTATCTCACTATGACCGTCAAAATTATTTGAAAAATAAATTTTTACCGTGTAATCTTGAAAGTTTGCACAAAGAAAAAGAAAATATAAAATCGTAAATTTTTATTTCCATGAAAATCTTAAGGGAGCTGAAGGTCGAATTTTACATTAGTTTGAACTTAAGAGCATGTGAAACACGTTTTCTGAGTGTCTCTCTCGCTCCGCCGAGAGCGCCACTGGTGCTATCTCTCTCGCACTCCATAGTGTTTCATATGCCCTTAAGATCGCTCTTGAGATCTAACTTAAGGTAGTATACTAGCGGACAGCCTGAACCTACGTGAGTTCAGAGAGAATTGAGAGAGAATTGCGAACACTTGTCGATGGGATAAAAATCTTAAAAAACCGAGCATATGGAACGTGCTGAAAAGATTGATTTTGCATAATAATAATTCCAAAATGTTATTAACAAATGAATGAACAAAAAAATTGTTCAACAAATAATCCCCGGCAACTTAACTTTCTGTTCATATAAAAACAATTTGTTAATCTTTTTGAATACGTATGCATTTTTTTAGAATTTTTTATAATTTTTTTTTAATTACGTTTTTTTATTAACTAAAAACGCAATTTTCAAAAATGACATGAAATTCTGAAAAAATTCATACGTAATTAGAAAAATTAACAAATCGTTTTCATAAAAAAAAGTTAGGTTATTGGGTGATCTGATGGGAAATATTTTTTTCCGGTAATTTGTTAATAACATTTTGGAATTATTATTTAGCAAAATCAATCTTTTCAGTACCTTCTACATGGTTGATTTTTTTTCAGATATTTATCTCGTTAAGAAGTGTTCGCAATTCCTCTCTTAATTCTCTTTGAACATTACCTTAACATCGATCTTAAGTTCGAACTTAAGATAGATCTTACTTAAGCACTTAAACTTCGATCCCGATTAAAAACTGACATCTTAAAATTCGACCCTAAGTACCGTTTATCAGCAAAATTTTTGCTCGATAATTTGAGCATCATGAAGTTAGAACGTCAACTTACCATTACATAAAAACTTGCATTAAAAATATTTTATGTTTTTTTTTTTTTTTACATTTAGCAATCCCCGCGGCTGCACGACGAAAAGGTTGAAAAAAAAGAAAATGGCTGAAGCTAATAAAAGAAAGGATCCGTTGATCAATTCCTCGACTCGGGTCTCAGGATCGTACGACTTTTGGGATGTGCTGGAAACGCATATGGGAGTCGAAATCGCACCGTACGTGAAGAATGTCTTAAGCCTCAGCAACCTCGACAATCCCCTGTCGTTTCGTCACATAACTGAAGAGACGATAAACGAATTGGAAACATTTTCACGCGACACTATGAAAATTATTCTAAAACCGAAAGACGATAAGGAGGAATTTTACGGTCTCTATGGCCGATCTCCCGGAAAATTCAAATTTATGATCGGCGACAGGCACTTAATCAGTGAGCTCGTAAGTTTCGTCAAGAGCAAGTCTCAAGAATTTTGGAAATCCGCGGATATCGTACCGAACGTCCCATCGAAGCTCAAACGGACGGTCGCACCGAGGGTCACACCGAAGGTTCACCTGCAGGTTACACCGAAGGTTCCTCTGCCGGTCACACCGAAGGTTCCACTGCAGGTTACACCGAGGATCACACGGAGGGTCACACCGACGGTTACACCGAGGGTCACAACGACGGTCGCACAGAGATTCTCGCAGAGACTCGCACAGAGAGTCACACCGACAGCTGCACAGAGAGTCGCACCGAAGGTCGAACCGAACGTTGAAGAGGACAAACCGGCTTCAAAGGTTTCAAAGCGTGGCAGACATACGAAAAATTACAGGCCAACGACGTTCACAATTTCGACATCGAGAAATTTCGAAGCGGAGCGCAAAACAATATCGAATATCCTTAAAAAAATTATTTT
The DNA here is from genome assembly GCA_030522665.1 of Ichneumoninae sp. A BG-2022a. Taxonomy (NCBI): domain Eukaryota; kingdom Metazoa; phylum Arthropoda; class Insecta; order Hymenoptera; family Ichneumonidae; species Ichneumoninae sp. A BG-2022a. The sequence goes on along the minus strand of JAPYZC010001551.1, from coordinate 11,724 downwards.
GCAGGAAAAGGCAAAGAGTAAGCTTGAAAAATGGAAGATGGTTTCGACGGAGGACGTCGACATGATTTTTACCGGCGCGACAGTAAACGAAGGGAACGGTTCAGAACGATCGCATCTCTATGAAATTAAAGTTAAATGCGTGTTCTGTGGAAAGTACATAATAGCAAATTGTCAACGCTCGAAGCCGAACGGTACACAATTGTGGTTTTTAGCGAATTACAAAGCACATTTGCTAAGACATTGAAGGGTATGAACACCCGATAGATTGCGAGGCTTGAATATACTTGAATATACTGTTGCAATTTCATAGTGTCGAATTCACAGTTGTGAGTTCGATCGTCAGTTAAAAATTAAGATCAAGCTTGAGTTCGAATGCCTTTTCTTGCATTAAGTCGACGCGAAAATTATTTCCACCTCGCAAACTCGAAAGCTCAGTCGGTAACAAATATTGGAATCCTTCTTTTCACGGGTGCTCTTATTTTCCGAAGCAAACCGAATTACTTGAGTTTACTCAAGTGTTGTATGAAGACACTAATAATTCGCGTTTATTATAGCCAGTTTGTTGAAGGACTCAAAAAAAATATCACAGTCGTTGTTACCGACAGCGCTGCTCGATTGAACTGAAGTTCGAACTTGCGACTAAGAAATTCAGGTCTGAGATAAATAATGATAATAAGTTTGATACGTTTCGATTAACGCGAGAAGAGCGTTCGCGTTAACGAACTCTCACGACTGTCAACTCGTACATTTCCCCCGCGCATATACATGAATATTTCAATCTCGTAGTGGAATGTCCCTATATTGTAGTTTACGCGTACGCGTTCGTTTATGTTCTCTGTACACACATGTGTGCGTATGCATTTGCATATTCCCGGACATTCTATACCTATATTTATATGTTCAGTGCCTCTGTCATAACTCCTATCTACATGTCTGCTTCTGCGCTGCTCGAGCATAAATTTAATTACGAGAGTTGAGTGAAATGTTCTATTTGCCCCCCACTCTCAGCCCCGTCGCGCCTGTTCATTCAGTCACTTCGATATCGACTCTCTCCGCAGTCGTGGTACGCGACCAAACCTCGCTATCTATATATAATTCAATGAAACTTGTATGATATATCGAGTCTACGAAACCCCGAATTTTCATTCTACAACAGAGTTATTTATTTTTATTTGTATTTTGAGCCCTCGAGCGTGACGGCTTGAAAGAGATTGACAGTATGGTGGTATGGTAGAAGTATGGAAACAGGGGCAAAATGGACTCGTATCCTTCATGTGAGACAAGAGTTCTTTTATTTCCGGCGGAAAATTGACAAGAATAATCCGTCTTGCCCCGCTCGCCCCTTACACGTTTTATGAAAGTAGAGAGAGAGAGCGAGAGGGACAGGGAAGTTAATGAGAAGCGCTGCAAGATGAGCTACGAGACTGACGTGCTCCGCCGTTTATAAAATATTTCGCCGGCACGTGGTATGCACCGTAGTAGAATTCGAGATCGATATGGTCGACTTATAGCATCCCAGCTCAGAATCTCTATGTACATACCATTTTTTTTCGCCGAAAACGTACTCATGGTTTTTTGTTTTAAAACTTTTTGGAGCAAGTAATAAATTTGTTTCCTGTGGTGCGTAATTTTAAAAATATTGGATGTATGTTTGAGCGTGTATAGTATGTTATGACAGCTTTTTTCTCTCCAATCGTCGAAATTGGAAAGTATTTGCGAAACTTCGCCGTACATGGTTTTCGATGAATATCGATTCAGTTTAGTTCAATTGTTGTGTTATTTTTAATTATGGCATATTTGTAAAAATCTTATTCTTATTCGCCAATATGGTCGTAAAGATTTAAGTGTTATTCGACGTAAAAAAAAAATTGTGAAGCCATAATAATCGAGATCAGAACATTTTTACGAGGCTTCTCGTTTTTTGTTTTTTTTTGTGAAAATTAATTTAGTTGATAGATTGTTCTCGTACTCTGAATGATGAAGTCTTCGAACGCATCTTTCATAATTTACAGTGCGACAGACATTTTTTTTCGTTACTTATGCATTAAGGTTGGTTTTTTTAAATAAAAATTGATTGAGTGCAGCATAATTTATCTGGTAGTTTTAGTGAGGATGCTTCACAAGGCATTATTGTTATTCGCCAAAATGATCACGAATATTTATTTATGTTACTTATCGTTAAGAGAAAACAAAAAATGGTGAAGCTGGAATTATCGGGATTAGAACATTTTTACGAAACTCCTGGTTTAAAATTTTTTAATGAAAATGAATGTATCGTTTTAGTTTTTTTTTGTACTTCGAATAATGAAGCCATTGTATTCATTATTCAAGTTACAACATGCAAGTCAAACATTCATTATTCAGTTACTCATGCATTAAGGTTGCTTTTTTGATAATAATTGATAAAATTGTGTGTAATATTTCTGGTATTTTTTTATTATGTGCCCTTAACCCTTCGTCGATCGTCTCGTTCGCCTGTAACCGTAAGAGCGTTGTACTCTCATTACACGTCTTTGTACCTTTTCAATGTTTTTGGTTAAACGATAAGTGACTAAAAAAAAGTCTGATTTTTAATCTATTAATGAACTTTTCGCTACTTGTCAACATGACAATAAATCATTTTTTCCGATTGCTTATTGTTTAAGTAAAAACATTGTTATCACTGTCTTTTTTCGTCGAGATATAATAAAAATATTTCGGAATGCCATTCCATTGAAGATGTTACTGGAACTGTAATGCCATCAACTGTGAATAATTGGCCAGACCGAGAATATTTTACTGTTATCGATTATCGATAATTTGTACAGTCTATTCGTTTACCAAGTCAAGGCATAAGCAGTCATGCAAAAGAGAGTTCCAATGCGGTTTATCGCAGATACGAAGAGTTCTTATTTTCATGCGATCATTGTTGGTATTCAATTTTGTAAGTGTTTTTTTTTTTGCATAAGACCCACCTAACGGCCATTTTAAAGAATTCCTGCCGCCCGATATTCAATACTGTTGATATTGTGACTGATAATTCTTTCCTACGAAAAAAAAATTTACAAGCGTACTTATATAATTAATTCCAACCGATTATTCAACAGCGTTAAGGAAGTATGAACACGAATTGGATTATTAGATGCAACGCCGATTTAAAAAAATGTCTTCCGATCAATGCATAGAAGATCGTGTCTGTAAATATTCAAGTAAGATTACCGGCTATTTAAATAAAAAATAAATAAACCGAAAGTCGACAGATTTTGCATGGCTGAATGTCGCACAAAGGTTACAATTGCGGTTTTGTTCAGTTTTATTTGTATTTCGTGATTACATGCACATAGCAATGATAACCGTACACGGAGAAAAATGATTGTATTTCCTACTATAACGAATAGTTCCCAGAGGGGCCGTATATATATATATCGTTTATGATAGTATATACTCAATCGATTAAACTATAATTATAGTTACAACTATAATTTTTAATCATTGTCGTAACTGTAAAATGTAGACGTCCCCCCTGGGAACTATTTACTATGTAAGTTTTTTTCAGTGTAATATGATCCGGAGATTTGAAGGATTCAAATTATGTTCGAAAATATTGTACATGCCGAAAGTTTTAATGACAATTCTTTAATTAACATTGGCTATTAGTATGTAGGTGGAGGTCTCAGTCTATGTCAATATATCAATACTGTGAATTCGGGACAAGCGGTTTATTAGCTGTGCCAAACCATTAGGTTAAACCGGTAGCCCGCAAACCAAAGCTGGGTAGTACTTGAAGTACCGGGTTCTTGTTTGGTACCTCCAGTATGTACTTGAAGTACACAAGTACTTTTTTTACAATCACAAGTACCAAGTACTTTTTGAGTACACGCTAGCATTAAGGATACCTACTCGATGAGTAGCGTGACGTCCTGTTTTAATTAATATATGAATTTATGTCTAAACTTTTCAATAAGTATCATTTTAATGAGAATTAATTGTTTTTTTATTTATTCTAAAGAATCCATTAAAAAACGCGAAGCGACGAGAAGAGGCTCTTTTCATTTTTTAGAATGAAATTTGTTATAACATTTTTTAATGGATTTTCTTGTAATAAGAAAAAGTGAAGATTAGACTAAAAATAGCCTCAAAACGACGAATTACAACAATTTTAGTTCGAGAATTTTTAGAATGAGGAAGCCATGTGCAGATTACTTTGCACCATTATTTAAAGCCTAGACAACGCTTAATGCTATGAATCTAATTGCTAAAAGAACTTGGAAAAAATGCTTCGAGTACAAAAAGTACTTGATACTTCAAGTAGTTCTGATACTTTGTACTTTGTACTTGAAGTTTTTTTTGCATGTTACTCAGCCCTGCCGCAAATATCGAAAAATACGTCAAATTTGTTTAAGAATCAGTAATTTGCAAATTGATTATCGAGCGTGATATCGTAGTGATAAACTGTCTGTTTAAATACATTTCTTGTAGATCACGTTCCCTTGGTAAATGTTTCTCCCCATCGAATTATATGAGCCAGAATGGGTTGTGTCTTAATATATTTAAAAGTCCCAAAAATGCAATTAGGCAGTCCCATACACATGTAAAATAATACTTTATAACACTCGGTGCGAAAATTGCAGTTTTACATTCAAATGGGGCAAAACCCCCATTTTCACACCTTGTGCAGTACAATTTGGTACGATTAGTTGCAACACTTGCCTTCGGCTCGTGTTGCAAAGTCACACTCGTCAGAAAAAGTTTTATCGCACAAGTATCGTAATGTACTATTATCATATTACTTTTTTTTATATAGCGACTTACCACAAAAGTTCAAAAATGCAACTCTCATTTGGCTAGCCAATGTGCAAGGTCTACTTTAAGGCCTCCGAGAATCAGGTTCGGAGACAATGGAATGGCGTGTGAGCGAAGTTGCGCATGAGGACTCGGCCTAATCTATACGATCGCCGAGGTCAATTATCGATTCTGCGCTGTGCTTCCACGCAATTAGTCTAATCTGCGAATCGCCTCTACATGTAGCTCTCTCTTCGCGGCAAATCCTCTTGATTCTGATATGTATACATATACATATATATATATCGCTCTATCCGACAATACGGATGCCCTGTAAGTCTTTTACCCGTAGTTTCGAGGTTTACCTCCATCTTCTGAAACGTAGCAAATCCAGGCGAATTCACGTGGGCAAATGCCGCGGCAGTTTTTCCTACATTTTACGGTCGAGAAAATCAGTACGGCGGTGGTGACAGGAAATTATTCGTATTTATATACGTACGAGCGAACGAAAAGAAAATTTTTCTATGCCAAGAGATTTCGTTCATGTATATGTGTGTTACGAACTTTTTACTCGCCTGCGTGGCCTACGAAGAGGAGCGAGGATGCGAGGAGAGTAAAAAAGGAAGATGGTTACGCTAGCGTGTTATAACGCTGGGAGCATCCAACGGCTTTGATCATGGATCTCTCTCGTGCAGGTAGTGGGTCGCACGGGGGTCGTTTCCTCCTGTATCGACTGCTCAGAAGCGAAATGGCGTAACCTACATAGTGTTTCACGTTAAACGGTGTCTGATACGTCCTTCCGTTTCTCTGTTTCTCGGCCGGTGATACAAGTCGAGGAAGGAAAAAAATAAGTAATATGGAAGATGCGAGGGGGCGAGTGTACATCTGTAATCCCTTTGATGTGAACGTACTATTTGGTCTTGAGATTTACGAGTCCTGATTCTTATTAACATTCGATACACGAGCATAAATGCATGCGAAACGTATTACAACGAAAAACCATTCGTAAATCTTCTTTTTTTTATTTACTTATCTTTCATGTATTTATTTTTCTATATTTTTCATACAAGTATGCGAAAATCGAATGTATAATGAAATACGCAAAATCGATGGGACGTTGATAATTTTAACTTTCTCACTCGAGGTATGCAACGAGAGAAAGTATTGTAATAACACAACAAAATTAGCCTCCCTAGTGGAACTGGTGCAACCACGGATTCGGGGTTGCATCGTAGTCGCAGTCGCACTAGGGTTGACTAGACATGCATTCATGAGACTGTTCGCTTTGTTCAAACTTTTAACCTTTAAGCAACTCTGTTTTGATGGGCTCGAGTAATCCCCATGCAACTAAAAATCAAATAAATACATTATACAACGATGATTGCAAGGGTTACGGAAAAACGACGCCAAAATAAAGTTATCTACGAGGCTATAGTCTATTGAAATCTGCCGATGGTCACCTCAGTTCCGTTAGGGCAATTAGAGTGCGGTCTAAAAACATTTGTCTTGCATGCCCTGCGTGTCCTAGAATGCAAAAATAGTATTTTCGATTTCTGTCTATGTGTTCATAGTGACGTACATCTTCTCTGTACTTATGTACAGATGTACGTCAGAATTAACAGACAGACGGAAATGGGCAATACTATTTATATGCATTATAGCCCTAGCGTATTCGGGCAAGCGAACGGTTTCGGTTGGGTTACAGTTGCTTTTCGGCTCATACTTACTTTTCGCTTGGACATGAAAGATTTCGATTGCAATTTTCGGTTGCTTTCTGTCATCTAACAATGTTCAGATGCATCTGAAAAAACCATCATTTTTCGGGTGCGAATGGTTTTGCTTCCATAGCAACAGTCGCGTTGTTTTCGTGGAAACTTTTTTCTAGAATTTCATTTCGCAATGTTCAAACTGGTCAAAACGCCAAGACAAGTGATTTACATGAAATGTCCGTATATCGTATCTTGTCGACGTGCTAGCGGTCGTAATTTCTAATATGTCGATTTAAAATTTGATCTCCAAGTAGACAGCGATTAAACAAGTGTTAACGTTGAATTTGGAGTGACACCGTTGAACGGTTGAAAATGTATGGCATTTTGGATTGTTTTGAAAATATCAGTTTTTGCACTCACTCACAAAATTTTGCTTCCTCGGAGAGGAAGCTTTTTAAGATGTCGGACTAAAATTTTTCTCACATGTAGACTATTGGCCAAGATACGAAATGAAATGAGATACTGATATTACGATTTTGTCGCAGATCTACGAAAAAAGTTTAAAAAAGGATTATCACAGAATGATAAATCTTAAGAGAATGAGATTTCGACTATAGTAATATACTTATAATTATCGCCGCTGAAATTGCCGACACAATTTTGCACCAACACAAATGGGATAAGAACGACACGAGTTGCCGTTTCGTCAGTAGCAACCGATGTGCGCATTTTTAAATTTTTGTTGCAATTTTCTAAGAAACGATTTGTTTGCGATGTAGCGATAATAGTATATATTATGATACGAGTGCGAAAAACTTTTTGTGACGAGTGTGAGTTTGCAGTACGAGCCGAAGGCGCGTGTTGTAATCGCATGAGTTCAAGAAACAGTTTTCGCACGAGTATCGTACAAAATTTTATTTCATAAGATGTGACAATAGGGATCCAAAATTTAGAGAGAAAACCGTCATTCTGCTACCAAGTGATATAAGATTTTATTGAAAACGATTTGACTACATTTAAAAAATAATTTTTAGTCTTTTTTTCCGTATACCGGCATATCTTAGATAGCATTTTGTCAACACTCCCCAGCAAATATTTACACGGAGAAAAGAATGTGGGGATAATCTCTCAACTTAACATAGCAATCGAATAATATTCCGGTTTTCTGGCGACTTACGCTATATGTAGATACGTTTTGACTCTGCGTGTTATGTGTATTATTATATTAACGAGTGTCGTGGAAACGACCTAACAAATGAGTGATCGTACCACGAATCATGAGTTTCCTTCACTATTTGAAATTTAGGAAAGAACCGCATTGGGTAGTTTAACAGTACTTGATTATAATTTCAGCATGTTATCAGGTTATTTGCATAGAACTTAGGAACGCATATAGATGGCGATGTATAGAATTATGGGTGTTTGTATGAACGAGTCTATGGCGTTTAGTATTCTTAGCTATGCATGCGACGGACGCGTCCAATAATAATGGAAATTATAGCGAAACTGTATGGCGAGATTCTCCATATATGGAGAACCTCGCCATACTGTTGCGGGTGCTCGCTTATGGACTACCCACTCCTTTATTTCACTCAGTTCCCGGCAAAGGTACCGAACGAAGCGTCATTCAGAGTGAAGTGTCGTGAAATGATTGACGAAATTATAAAAATTTCTATATATATTGTTTCATATTTCACATAGTTCTTGTAAGATGATTAAATTGCCGTTTCACCTAACAAACGAAGTTATGTTATAGTATCGCGTCGCCTTTGTAATGCGCCTTTGTCGCAGGCCTTTTGTAATGCAATAAATTTTATATTTGGCATGTTAAAAGGCGACATTCTGTAGTGTTTATTATTTATTGTGACCTGTTCAGTATAGGACTCAGCTGAACAGACTCAACGGTGGATATAATACTAAATATTTTGTATACAAAAACACCTGTGTAAATTATTATTCCTTCAAAAACGTTTGTTTTCCTGTCTTCCAATAATAATTAATAATAAGTTTTACAGTAAAAAATGAACGTTTCTAACTACATCAGTTAGTCAGATATCAATGTAGATAAAGGAACGCAGAGGCTGCTTTATTTAATGAGTATAGCCTTTTCGCTTCCTCATAGATGAAGGTTTGGTGTGCGTGTGCGCTTTCAACTTTTATGAGGAAACTATATGCAATTGTTTTCGGTTTCAATAGGTAGAAAAATCCATTATTGTATTAAGATATAACCTAACCGGATGCGTGAATATATAAATAACCGTTTGATGAACTTGACCATATAATATGGATATTTTCGTAGAAATTCTGGCGACTTGAGCACAGCATGTATGGAGACGATTCCTACACGTATAATTCATTTTCCCTCAACAGTATGAGGACATTCCCCAATCTGCCGGAATATTTTCAGTTTACTATGCTGTTTGGGTTGTCTCCCATATTTTTATGGAGAATACAATAAAAAAAGCTCTCCGTACTGCGTATGTCCACACGAGACAGGGAAAAATTAGGAAGGCATATGTTCACATTTCCCTATGTTTTTGCCAGCATTCAATGCCGAAAATTCTAAGGAGCATATTCTCAAGAAGGTGTCAACAAGGCTTGCTGATGCTTTCGTATGGTATACAGATGTTTTCGTAAATTGCTTCCTGAATATTTTCCTAGGAATCTTTTATTATTTACATCTCGAAATTAAGCGCAAATATTGGAAAGTTAATTGTTAACTAGAGTTAGTTAATTAATTGGTAAGTAGAGCACCATTTAACTAAAAAATCCATAATCGGGTTTTATAAGGAGTCCCCGCATGAACATTAATAAAATCTAATCTTAGTGTGTTTTCACTTAGTGAAGTATTGTTATAAAATTTAACTACTTCCATCGATTCTCCCAAAATTCAATACCAAGGGTTATTTTGTGGTAGTCCATTATGTATCATGTTTTAGAAAGATGTATCGACACTTTCACGAGCATTCACACAATTTTGGAATAAATAAAAAATCCAAAAACTCATTAATCTTTATCGTTATCTTAGGTTAAATTTTGGCGAGTCAAGTCACACACATACCCCCGTAATTGATTACTCAAGGCTACAAGGACGAATTAACTGCGTACCTATAAACATAGATGACGCACCCTTTTCGTGTTTTACTCACGATATCTTATTTAATTAAACGGATGCATATGAGCTGTGTACTGTAACGTGGCATATTTTGCCTGTTACTTATTCGACCGTTTCAGCCTGCTCACAAGGTGATTTTTGCCCGTTACATATTCGACTCACAAGGCGATTCCATAGGGCCAATTGATTAAGATCGAATTATGTTTAATTTTATTTTGTTAAAATATCCAATGTATTCCGCGCCTCGGGCGAGAGAGCGAGCCGAGGAGAGAAATTCGTCGCCGAAAACAAGGAACAGTCGTCGTTGGACTGTGTTTCGCTGTACCAGAGATTTTCATCCCGGAGAACTTCGGAAGGTCGAGTGACCTACCCCGGCTGTCGGAGTCGCTATCGGGGCGATTTTTGGAGTCAACGTCCCGCAATATTTGTGCAACGTCTTCATCCCGTCGGGAGTGCAGCTGCCGGAGTCCCGAGCTTTGATTATTAATATTATCGGCGTCTCGATACAGTGGGGATTGAGTACCACTGTGAGACGGAATCACCTCTGTCTCTCCCGTGCGGCTATCAGCGTTACGTTGTCGCGGAAGAGCGTTGCCGAAATCCCGGAAAGGGCCGAAGACGGACGAATGTGAGATTGCGCGATTAGGCAGGGGTAGGGATGCGTTAACGAGAGCGATCGAGGATCGATACTCTGGGCACCTTGAGTTCACGAGCGAGCTAGTCGGCGGGAGCATTTTTCCCGAATTTCGCGACAATGTGTCTGCGGAGCGACCGTTTCGTCATCCATCGCCGCGGGAATCATTTCTCTTGTGCCGGTGAGCTGTCTCGTCCCGGGTTTATAATTGTAGTAGCTTCGCGTTAGTTGTTTAAATATCTACCATGTGTTCGCGAAGACTTACCGGGAATATGGTACTCGTCGGCGTGCGTCGCCTTGATCACTCCCGAGAGATCGTGAACGGCGTCGACCGGTGGACGCGAACTGTGTCGCGCCCTAAGGGCGTATCGAACCGCGAGGGGAATGATGCGAAGTCGCGCGAGTTTTCTAGTGAAATTAGAGCTCTTGAGAGGTATATAATCGCCTTGGAATAGTGATCCGCGGGAAGGGGCCAAGTCGTGTCATCGTTCGTGGGCGGTCGGGATTTGTGTGCGTTAGGCTCTGTGTGTGTGTGGATTCGGCCGAGCTTGCTCGGGGTTTTTTGGTATCGGGGTGGTGGGAAATTGGAACCGCCGATTTGGTATTTTGTTCGCGAGGAGATTGATTTGAATTTGTATTGGCAGCGTCGGAAACATTGCGGGAGAGTTTGATAAATTGTGTGTGAGTCATACAGTCCCGTCCGATCGTTCCGCGAGCGCTGGTATCGTCGTTGTGTGTGTGTGTGAGCGAGCGAGTCCCGAGCGTCGGGAGATATTTGTAATTATTCTGGTGTAAATTGTGCCAAGGACTGGTTAATTACGGGACGGAGGTTTTACTCCGGTTTTTCCCTCCTTCAAGTCGGATATTTGTTGTTTTATATAAATAATCAGTTTATTTGGTTCCCGTAATTTTTGGTTGGCCAACTTGATTCTGTACTTGAACCCAGCCCCTCTCCGGATTAGACAGCTGCGGCTGGTCGGGAAATGTTTCACCCTTTCGGTTCGAAATGTCCTCCGGCGCTTCACGCGCCTGGCGCCCATCTCGTAAGGGAGAATTCAAAGGAGGAAGATTTCTTTTGGCGAGCGGTCCCGTGACCTGCTATGAAGGGTGTGTGGCTGAGGAGCCTGGAATTTTTTCCCACAGTACATTTCCATCTTCCTAAAAAGTGCGTTACATTTAATAGTTTGAAACGACTTAATTCGCTCTACCGCAGCATAAGAACGATCGGGTGTAAAGCCTTATAAACCATTCTCCGGTTAAGATACAAAATCAGGTCATAGTGTTATAGTAACTGTTATTGGATCTTTACCACCAATGTGCTGGAGTCTCGTGCTAGTAACTACCCGAGCAGAAATTGGGATCAGGCTGCCTGATACCCTATCAGGCCCTGTTAAGGTACAGCCAGGGCGTGCCTGATCAGGAGAGCCTGATGAGGGCCTGATAAGGTGCAGATCGTGAAGCATGACTAAATAATCCTCACTTCAGATGAGGCGAGCCTGATGCCA